>VZRJ01008040.1:39797-125367 GCA_013397565.1 Ptilonorhynchus violaceus | reverse complement strand
TGGGGGTGGTATTTTATTTTCCTCTGTGTTTTTGTGGCTTAGGAAAAGGCCGCCTTGGTTTTCAAGAAACTGCAGGTTTCGTGTATTGCTGGTGTTGAGGTTAAAAGGAGTTAAGAAGGGCAGTGCTCAGCTGTACTATTTCAGTGGGAGTTGAGTGGGGACCTCTGTTCTCCCAGTCCCTGTTAATGGAATTGCTGACGTTCATGAGGAAGTCCTTGCTGAGTGCTGGAGAGAAAAAAGTCAGAGTTGGTGACTGCAGAGAAGTAACCAGGAATTGCGAGCTGAAATGTTATTTATTGAATAAAACTGAATTCCTCAAAAGCAGTGTTACTTCAGCAGTGAATGAGTCACATCTATAAGCAGCAATAATTTGTACTGGAGACCAAAATTGTGTAATACAGTGAGGGGAAAATGCTGGTAGGGACATTTGGTAGGTTAACTCAGGCCTCCAGCATTGTGAAGGGAGAGGAGCATCTGTCAGAGCACTCTTTCAATTACAGGAGCATGGAAAATAGATCCTCATGGTTCAGCCTGGATGGCAGGATCCAGCCCTTCACTACTGAAAGCAAACGTGCAGTATGGTTCCTGAAACAGCTTTTTGGTTCCAAATTGGAACCCTCATTGCTCCATTTTTCAGCATTTTTGTGCCCTTCCCCCTTGTCAGGATATATTGCAATCCCTGGTTGTTTAAAGACCACTGGTTTCAAAACAAGCCCTTGTAGTCTTTTCCTGTAAAGCCAACTTTGTGTTCCTGTGGGTAAAGTTACTCTGAGGAGGTTTATGTAAGATTATTTTCCTGGTTGCCTGGATCAGGTAAATACTATAAACACAATTTGTCATGTCTAATATTACCCTGGTCAAGTTCTCTGTAGGATGTATCTGGTTGTATTTATCCCTTTGGTTGATGTTCTCTTTTGCAATTACAAAGTACTCCTATATCATGAACAGGTCTAATGCTGTTCCAGATGCTGTGGGCTGATAAAGTGCTAATGCGTCTTCTGGCAGTTTCTTACGAGATCAGTTACCGTGAAAAAATTGTATTTACTCAGAGTAAGGTCTGCTTTGAAGCACAGGTTTGTGATGTGCGTACAATTCCTGGTAGACAAGGAATGTAATTTATTTTTTTCTGATTCTGCTACTTTAGAAAAATCTTCCTGGCTAGATGAAAACTGGAAGTCGTCTCTGAGACTTTCAGATGCAGTCTCTTTGGTAGCTGTGTCAACATTAATTATTGTATAGCTCTAATGTTACTGTATAAAGTGACACCTCTCCTGGCCTGCGACGTTTCTCCTGGGTAAACTGTGCTTGACTTATTTAATTTTCATATTTGAGCCGTAAATCTTTGCAAAGATCTTAACCAATGTTGTTCAGCTGTTCATTGTTCTCTCTGGTAATGTGGACAGAAATGCCTCATGTTTCTAAAGAGGTTACAGTGATTCTTTCCCACTTCACGACTTTTCCATTGAAATGTTCCTCCGTGGTGGTGCCTGCAGTGTCCATCCCAGGTTTTGTCTTCAGGCTGCTGCTGTTGCCTTGCAGGAAACAAAATTGAGGTGACTAAGTCTGTCCTTTTCCTGACAGTGACATTCATGATTTGTCTGTTTTCTTCGGTTGTTTTTCTTCTTCTCCTGCAGCAAGAGGAGACTTTGCCTCTTTGCTGAGTGCCGGGTTATCTTTGTGGTTTGTTGGTTCTGGAAATGCAAAGAATCTGCAAGAGTAGAAATTCCAGCAGGGAAGGGCAGCAGTAGGGAGGTTCTCTTCATACAGTTGCAGTCAGACTCTTAAGATCAGCTTTCCATCCTGATGTGGGTTTTGTTCCCTTCTGCCCATCACTGCCATTCAAAGCATAAGGATGAGCAAAATCCATCTTAGGCTCTTACCGGGGCTTGAGGCAATGCTCCCATGGATTGCAGCAGCATGGTTCATAACTTCCAGGTTTCCGGAGTGAGGAATGGGACTGTGAAGTCATAGAATGGTTTTGGTTGGAAGGGACCTTTAAAGATCATCCAGTCCAACCCCCTGCCATGTGTAGGGATATCTTCCACTATCCCAGGTTGCTCCAAGCCCCGTCCAGTCTGGCCTTGAACACTTCCAGGCATGGGACAGCCGCAGCTTCTTCTGAATAACCTGTGCCAGGACCTCTCCACCTTCAAAGGGAAGAATTCCTTCCTATAAAATAATCATACCAGGTTTTTTTCTCTAGACCAGGGCCTGTAAGTAAGTGACTTCCCATGCTGTGGTTGTAGGGTATGTTTTCCTGGCATCTCCACTGTGTGTACTGGATGGATGAAGGTTTTCAGGATACTTGCTTTTAAGACTGATTCTGTAGCAGCCTTTTTTGCAGAACTGACTTCAGAATGAATTTCCCTGCTAGTGTTCAGTTTAAAATGGATGAAGATCATAAATATATGTTTTTTCAGCTAATCTTACTCAGTTGACCCCTCTACTTCTACATTCTGTGTCTCTCAAGGGTTCTGTTAAATAATGTTTATATTAATAGTACCATCTACTGCTGAATCCCTCCTGTGGTTTATAAGAGCATATTTAAGTATTACATTATGTTAACCAGCTTCACTGGTAGCTCAGAATTCAAGCTGTTTGTATTTGCAGTTCTGCTGAGTTCCTCATCTCCTGTGAGTGTTGTCAATAAGATTTGGTCCTGCAGAGGAGGAGGCCTGGGCAGCAGGGACTGGGATTCCCCAGCCCTGCAGGGAAAGGGATGTCCAGAGATGGATCCACAGCTACCTTTCCTTCTGGGAGATTTGGTGTGTGTGGATCAGTGCCACCAGCACAGAGGGGACAGCAGAGGAGGTAGGGAGGGGATGATGTCTGTGGGCAGGAGTTCTGAAACTGCAGAAGCACAGAAACCCCGACTGGGTAAGATGAAAAATCAGAGGCTCTAAAGAGACAAATGACCGACATAGGGAGACCAGAATAGAATCATAAAATCGTTCAGATTGGAAAAGACCTTTAAAATTGAGCCCAGCCATTAACCCAGCACTGCCAAGCCCACAGCTTAATATAAAAAGTTAAACAAAACTGTTCCTCTGTACACAAAAATCAAATTTGAACAGTTTGTTGAACTTTTCTATGTTTCATCTGCTTATTACTAATTCATCTTCCTAGTACATGTTATTAAGCATTTTTGCTAACATTAGGGGCCTATCAATTGAATTTTATAAACTCTTCGTTATATCATTATATTATTATTAGATTAGATTACCTACCTCTTGGTGGGGAAGATGGCTGTGTATCCATCTGGGAAGAAGTCATCCCATGCTCAGCTCCATGACAGCAGTTCTGAGGCTCCCACCTTTGCTATCCCATCTTCCTACATGTTGAATTTCTGCTGGGATCTTCCATAATCCTAACAACTGGCTGGACTTCCTGTTGATTTGCTTATTATTGCTCTCCCTAATGAATGCTGGTGTTCGACCTGGTTGTGTAAACACAGAAGGGTTTAGTGCCTTTTATTGAGAGAAACTTGGAATTGATGGAGGAATTAACTTCAAGGATGTCAAGTGCCTGAAGCTGTGGTGCAGAAGTTAGTTCAGGAATAATGCAGGAATCTAAAATTTAGATTTCATGGAAAGATATGTCATTGTGTTACCGCTAGATTAATGTGTTGGCCCAGGGTAATGCTGGCTTTTGAAGAGCTTATCTTCAAATGTTTAAAAATCTGTTCTTGTGTTTTACCATAAACTGATGTGGTCCAGCAGTCATCTGGCTCACATACTGGAAATATTTTGTTTTTCTTTTAACATGACTCATTACCATGCATTTGTAACTATGGTTCTTTTCTCTTAAAGGATTTGTTCTGCTCTTTAATTATCATGTTTTGGGGCATTCAGGTTTGACTTATTACCGACGTAGAAATTCCTCCAGGGACTGCTAGCTTCCAAATAAATGTTTTTAGGCTGCTTGCCCGTAAAATTAGCAGTCCTCTTATTACTTCTCCGTTAGTCTAAATTAGAACTTCAGTGAAGTTGTGTTGCCCTACTGCATGTGTGAATCTTACAACTTATTTAAGGTGTCAAAAGTGTTGCTTTTGATGTGTTTGGGGAAGTTCAGCTGCTAGAGGTGCTCTCACTTGCTCAGTAGCAGCGGTGTGCATTTGTACTGATGAAATAACAAGTGAACTATCGTGGCAGATGTTATTACTGGTAATTTGGACTCAAAAAAATCATGTTGAACCGTTGTCCGTGTATTCCTGTTCTCACTAAGGTGTTCCATTAATCACTAGTGACCATTTCCAATTCTCCTTGCATTATTCAGTATGTTCTTCTGGTTTCTGTAAGACTTTTTTTTACAGTCAGATAATCAGAATATCTGGTTTTGTTTGCTTCCTGAAGGACAGTATTGCAGTTTCTGTTCATTTTTTTGTTGCTGAAGGGGTTATTTTAGATAGCAGAACTTTGATTGGGTCAGTTTTGTTCATTATTTCTTCAATATTGGACAGTTCTCTTTCTTAACCTTGGTTTCCTAGTCTAAGATAGTTATTGCTGATGGTGTTTGTGATATTCCTGCAGAATTAATGCTAACTTCTAGTAAGAATATTGAACTGGAAATGGTTTCCTAGGATTCCAAGTCTTGTCGTTCGATATAGGAAACCTGATGTTGTATAATTGCTATATAATTTGTACTTCAAAATAATCAAACTCCATCTTAAGGACAGGTTTTTTTACTTCCATTATTGCAGTTAGAAGAAAATCAGAGCATCTAGGATCTTGAAAGTCTTCAAATTCCCAGCCTAACATTTTGAAGAGCCATTTCATGCTCACTTTTTAATGATAATTGCAGAGTTTGCCTTATGCCTCTCTGCCCGTGTTTATTACTCTAATGCTTTTATGACCAGGAATTATATCAGTTACTACCTCTTCAGTCAGGTAAGCAAACAAAGCCTCTGGTCTGTGTTCAGTATTGAATTTTCCATTCTCCTGACCGCCCCAAACCGTGCCTGCTCTGCATTCCTGGCTCAGCCCGGAGCTGGCGTTGCACCTTGGTTTGCCTGCAGCCAGCCCTGTTAAACCAGCATGGGACACAGTGTCCCTTAGGATCTCTGTATTCCTCCAGAACGTCTGTGGTGAGTTCAGCTTGCCGGGCTGGGCTTTGATGTGCGGTTGGAATCGTTCATCAAAGCAGAAACACGATTTCAGGAACTATTCTTCATCGTGTTGCTGTTGTTCGCCGCAGCCGAGGCTGCACGAAATGAGTGCTCGGCTCGCCCTCCATTTCCTGCCTCGCAAACCTCATGGTCCTGCCTTTCATTTTGGAACTGGGGCTCCCCTGGCGTTTCCCAGTGTGGAGGCTGCAGGTGCTGCTGCTCCTCGCTGCGCTCAGCTGATTCCTGCAGTTCAAGGGTTGAGCACAAACCACTGATGGAGCGGAGCGTGGCAGAGCGGGAGCTTGTCCAGGCAGGGATTCGTCTGTTCTGGGACGCAGCAGGAACCAGCAACCACTGTCCTTTGCCTGCTGGCGCTGAGCTCGGCTGAAAAATCATAATTCCAGGTGTAAGACCATGGCTAGTGATCAGACAATGTCCTTTTCTCTTCTGGGTTTTTTTTGTCTTTTTAAACTTAGAGTGAAACAGAGCAGGTCAGTGCATTCTGCCAAGCACGGAACTCGCAGTTGCAAGGCAGGGTTTAACCATCTGCTGCCATTTCTGCTGGGTATAAACCCACCTGTCTTTCCATGCTCCAGTCTGAATCCAGCTCCCTTAAGCAGGGCACGCACAATAATTAGATGAATTTTCCAGGCGGCCATAAATTGGGGTCACAGTTGCTTTATTTAGCAGGTGTGTCACTCTGATGACCCCATGGTCACTTAGTAATAGGCAAGGATTTTTCCTCCTTCATAGTTTCCAAATTAAGGAGCTGTTCACCTGGTAGGAGTATGCATTTTACCCAGGTAAATGACTGCACATTTTCTGCTCTTGAAATTCATCCCACTTGTATTATTTAAGTCTATTATTTAAGTTCTTTTTGTACAGTCTCCTGGTTCTCCTTTCCTAACTCAGTTTTATCAAAAACAATAAACAAAAGCCAGGGTTACTAGTGAAAAAAACTCTAAAACCTAACCCCAAACCTGACAAATTTAGAATTCTAAGCATCTGCATGTATCCATCAACCAAGACCATGACTTGTCCATGATATGTGGAACTTAGTGCAGTCCGTGTGTTGAAAAAAGTTGGATTTTTGCATGTTCTCTTTCACCAAGATTTACAACATGTCCCAGGACATATGGGTGGATTTAAAAAGCAGATGGTGAGGTCCAGTTCTTCTTGGAGGCATTGCAGCTCACTTGGAAATACTCTGCTCAGTGAGGTAAATGAGACAGAGATCCTGAAGATTTGAGAATGAAGAAGTGTGGGAATTTCTTCCGATCAGTGATATAACAGCTGATGAGAGAGTGGTTACATTTTTGTGTTATTTGGGTAGAAATAATGAGGGCTTCAAATCCAAATGCTTGGCTAAGTTCATTAAAGAAGAAACAGTATAAAGAATGGAGAAAGGATTAAGCCTGCTTTAGAAGATGAGAAGATGAATAGAACCTGAAAGCCACTCTAACACGTCAAACAATGATAAATAAATATCAAAGAGTCTTCAGTCAATTCAAATCCGAAATAGAATGGGGAAGCAGAGCTCTCATTGCAGGTGATGGCATTTAACAGTTGGTTCAGTCCTTTGTAAGGATGTGAAGAAAGGCAGGATAATTAACAGACACAATGGTTTAGAAGCTGGACAGAAAGTAGTGACAGGTAGTTTTGAAAATGGAAGGAAAGGGGTGAAAGGGGTGGGTTGGTAGAGAATACAGAGATTTTTGGTGGTTGGCATGGCTGTGAGGGGTCACATCACCTGCCTGTTGGAGCTTGGCACAATGGGGTTAGTACTCAAAATGCAAAAAAAGTCCGTGAAAGGTTGTGGTATTACAGAGATTTAATGGTGTTTCACTGCCTGTGATGGCACAAGTGTTGCATTGATCTGTATTTTTAAACCTGTAAAACCCCGATCCCTTTCATCTGCAGTTTTCATAATTGGGGAGCGTTGAGTGAATAGTGAGCACGCTAAAAGAAAGTGGCAGCGAGAGAATATTGCTCTTTTTCATGTTGTAATTGTGTGGTGTTTACATGAAGCTGTGAGGTCACTGGCTTCCGGTACGAGCCACTTCCTGAAAACCTTGTTTTACATGGTACGTCTAAAAATGTACTTCTTAGAAAAACTCAGCTGATTTTTGTTTTCCCTTCTCGTGCTGCTGGCTGACCACCTGACTCCTGTTTCTGCTCCAGAGCTTAAGTAGCACTGCGGAACAGCGATCCCTTGGGATGGAGGGCGATGCTGCACAGGGCACAGGATGTGCTGGGGAAGGTACCGCGGAGAAATCGGGTTCACAAAACCCAGGGCAGGCAGTGGGAGCGTGAAACAGCTCAAACACACAGTCTGACAAGTATTGACACTCTCAGGCTTCAGCAAACTGTGAGTCATACACTGACAAGTGATGCAGTTGGGTTTGAAATATCGAGGTAAAAGCAGCATCAGCAAAACTGCTTCGTGCTCTTATTTTCCTGTCGAGTTTCAAGTATGTAAAAAGCAATTAGTTACTTGCAAAACCTGCTAAAATGAAATGTTTTTATTTTTTAATGCAAAGTTCTCACGCTGTCAGTGGCTTCTAAACTTGTAGGTTTTGGAAGCATGGAATCATTAAGCTTGGAAAAGACCTCTGAGGTTGTGGAGTCCAACCATTCCCTCAGCACTGGCAAAAAGCATCTCCCCAAGTGCCACATCTACACGTCCTATAAATCCCTCCAGGAATGGGGACTCTGACAGTGCCCTGGGCAGCCTGTTCCAATGCTTAAGAACTCTACTGATAAAGAAATTTTTCCCAATATTCAACATAAACCTCCCCTGGTGCAGCTTGAGGCCATTCCCTCTTGTCCTGTCCCTTGTTGCTCTGGAGATGGAAGTAACCATCAAATTTTGTAAGACATGAAGGATTTGGCAGTAATAAAAAAGCATATATGTGTGTGTGTGATAAAGGAAACAGGCAGCCAAGCTTTATTACTCATCACATGGAACACAGTTTTGGATTGTATAACATTTATAATGTAAAAGAGATTATTGCAACCAAAATGTGTTCTTTGAAGTGAAATATGGTCCTAATAGAGCAATATAAATTAGCTAAACTGTGGCAGGTCAGCGCGTGTGGGAAGCAGGAAAGATGGAGAGCACGTCTGAAGGAAAAATTAGAATTCTAAAGTAGTTTTAATAGAGTTATGTCTGGGTTCTTTTTTTTTAACCAGGTTGGATGAACTGAAATAATTAAAAATACATGTTGTTGGTTTTTTTAAATAACAATATAATCCCAAAATGCCTCGATGACCTATTTGAATTGAATATTTTGTTCTTTTCTGTGGAGTTTGTTTTTCTTTCTGTTAATTGGCTAAAGTACTAGTTAAGGCTAATACCTAGGCTAGCAGAGTAAAGACTAGCTAGAATATCTTTAAAGGAGTGCTTAGATTTATAAATGATATCAGTTTTGCAGTACATGAAGAAACACATTCTGCTGTGCAAAAGTGTTTGAACATCATGTGTCAGTTTGAAGGTCGAAAATAAATGTGAATAGTTGGGGTTAGTAATTCAGTCATTCATTTCAAATCAGGTTCTGTTTTGTTTGATGACCATGCACAATGTATTGAAACTTGCCAGACTTCACAGAAGTACTAACAATGGGAAATTCTTAAATACAAATAGTTTTTAAATTTACAAGCACTTTTAACAATGATGTGGTTTTAGCCAGTCATCATGCTGTTTTATAACAGCTATAAACTCTATTTCCAGAAAGACATGCTGCCTGTCAACCCAAAGTTGGCAACATTCCTGTGAATTTCCATGGTAATTTTATTGGTAATTAGCATTTGTCAATAGCTTGTCTGTCATAACCCTTACATGTCTCAAACCTCTTCTGCCCTTATGGCAGTCAGTTCACAGATTCCCAAAACTCAACTTTTTGACTTTTGTCACCTCTGTGGGAAAAATAGGGGGGTTAAACTCCCTTGAGGTGCCCAAGTTCACTGTTCTGTTGAAATTACATTTTTATTTTCCTCGTCGTCTGGGTTTTAAGCTTGGAACTGTGACACCAACATCCTCGTCTTCTCGTGTGTATTCCCTTTTATCCTGGGTCTTGGAGAGGATGCAGCGTTGGTCGTAAGAATTGCAGGTTATTCCAAAAAGTTGTGCTGGTTTGAGGTCCAGGTGAACTGAGAGTTCAGTCTGGTAGAGCCCTTGATGATTTTTGCATTCCCCTGTAGACTGGTGGTGTCATTCAGCTGAGAGAACCTGGGAATGTCTCTTGAATCAGTTTTCGTCAGTTTTCTGGTCAGTGCGTGGTCACCTGACAGGAAAAAATAATCAGATAAAGTTCTCCTTTGTTCTGTTTTGGAGGAAATGCAATAATTTGAGACGGAAAAGAATTCAGATAAAGTGACCTAGAGCCTCTGGCCTGCGGGGTTGTAGTCCAGCTGCTTTGTAGAAATGGCACTGAAGTTCATGAATCTTCAGTAATGATCACATTGAAGGAACGCTGCGTTTATTCACATTTTAAATATCTCATCTTTGGGTGAAACTGGCACATGGACTTAGCTGAAAATTGTGTGGAAGTCTGTTAGTTTTCTGTGTTGCTTAAAAACCTAAACCTTGAAGTACTTTGCACTTTGCGTGTTCTTCTGAAACATTGAGTTGCTTTATTAGTTTGACATTTGCTGTGCAGTAGTTACTGGTTATCTTTGCATCTTGATAATATTCCCAGCAGAGACCTAGCGTTGAGCTTGTGGGGGTTTTATTTGTGTGAGTCACAGTGAGCAGGATACGGCTTGGCAGCTGGAATTTCCCAAAATCAAAGTGAAGTGAAGTAAATGAAGAGTTAAAGCGGGGACAGGAGCTCGTAGCAGCGGATCAGTGCAGTTTCAGATACTTATCACTAGGAGGACACACAGACCGTGATATTAAAGGAACTAATTGTTTACCTTTTCCTATTAACTGGTTTGGTGCTGGAAAATTTTGTCTTGAATGGTTGCCATATAGTAATGTGTTAATTAAGAAACTTTATTTTACTAGAAATTAAGAAAAAGAGTAGTGTAATGGACAAAACCAGAGTGTGGTGGCATGAGGAGATGTCCCAGGGATTACTCCGTCGGTGAAATGAGAACAAGGATTCTCGAGGGCGTTTGCCAGCCAGAAGTAGGTGACATTTAGGTAGAAGTGATCCCTTTTTTCACCATTTACTTTACAGTTCTGTACTGCAGGAATTCCTTACACCTTTCTGTGAAATGTTCACGGTGTTTGCTGCTGGGCAGGACCCTGTGTGAGGTGAATCGGTGGCTGGGATTTGATGAGGCGCTCGCTGTAATCTTCATTTAATCTGTTCGTGCCCTTTCACAGTGTTTGAAAATAGCTTTTATTTTAGTTGTCTCTATGTGTTTACTTAGATTCTGATGTACAGTGTCTGTATCAGGTTGAGTAATACACAAATTAGTCTAATTGATTTAAATAGTTTGTAGACTGCCCATGTTGCTGAGGCAAGCTGTTACCTAATAAAGACTTCGGGATCTGACTCTTTCTGTATAGAATCATTATTGATATCACACATGCAGACAAAGATGATAACTGAAGCATATGCTTCAAATAAAATGACACGAGAAAATGAAAAATGGTTTCAGATTTGAAGTTAGTGAGGGATGCACGGAAATAACACCAGATGGAGAGAAAGAGAAACTAAGAGATTATTAATAAGTGTGATGCGTTGCTGTTGTATAGAATAGAATCCTACAGACTTTCAGTGTGTAAATTTTATTGTTACTTTGGTAATAGTCCCTGTGATGTGTAAAGGTGAAAATGCATCATCTCACTCCTCCAAAGTAATGGTCCCTGAGGCTACAAGAAGGAGCAAGAGCACAACCTAGTTCTAAGTGACTTTTGAAAACTTAATAATTGTGTTGCCTTGGTAGATGGGGGTCATAATTGAACTATATCTTCATGAAAAATAGTATTTGTGGAATTAATGCAATTCTACATCTCTGGCTTCATAAGCTTATTTCACAGGGAGACATTTTGCTCAATGTTGAAGCTTGGTTCTATAGTTCCTGTTCATTAGACTGAACAACAAACCACTGAATCTCCCTCTGATAGACCTGCAGTCTGGAATTGTTGCATAGTTGCTTTGTTAAAATTTCCGTGTTGGAACACACTTGTTCACCTTCCCCTCAGTGTCTGTGTCTAACACAGTTTAGTTTTTCACACATTTCTTCCATACTTGCAGCAAATCTTGCTTTTAAATTTTACTGCAGACTGTAATTCCTGGCCCCAACCCTTTGTATTCCCATCAGTTCAGTTGACTTTACTATTACTTTTCATGGGAATCATTCTCTGCTTTATAACAAGAACTTGGTGTTCTGCATGAGGCCTCAATTGTTGGAAAATGAGGATCCAGCCTGGTTCCAGGCTCTCAGCTGAGTATCTGTGCTTACTGCGTGGACGAGACTGGGCACTCTGCAGATCTCAGGCTCCAGCCTCTTGGGTCAATTAATTCTTCATCATTTGGGCTAAATTATTTTGTCGAGGCAACATTTATTTCTGACTCTGCAGAGATTTTGTGTGTTTTGCAGAACTTTCTACGAGTCTGGAGTAGGACCAGACTCAGCAAAGTAGTTCAAGTTCTTTTTTTTTTTTTACTACGTATGTTTTAATGACTGAGATTTCTCAGTCTGTCTTTATGATTTTTAAAAAGACCTTCTAATCACTCATCCTGAAAATAGCCTGGAATACTCTAAATAGTGATTGATGTATGAGCAGAAACATGATATATTAGAGGTCTTCACTGTTCTTGTGAATGATGTAGTTAGAATTTTGGAAAGTTGTGAGGATGGAAAGTAAAGATGAGACTGTGTATTACGACCCAGACAAAAGATGAGGAATGAAGAGCCTTTTTAATTTAATGGAGAGAATGAGGATGAGGCTGCAGCACTTAATTTTAATTGTGGAATGTTCAAAATGAGGGGTGGGTTTTGTTGGGGGTGGTTTTGCTGGTTTGTTTCTTTTGCTTTTTTTTTTCCTTTTTTTTCCCCCCCTCCCATAGCTGGGTGAAATGCTGTGCACTGAGGAGTTACACTGTACTAGTGGATTAAGAGGAGTTGCTCTCAGGATGAATAAATATTGAAGTATATTTCTTGTTCATACTAGGGAATAGTTGATGGTACTGTCAGGGTATTAACTCAGAGATTAATTATAGTACCGTGGAATATTTGCAGTGTTCTCAAAAGGCAGTGTTGTAGTGAAGCAGATTTTTGATTATTCAGACCCTTTAAATTAAAAATCGCTTTGTAAGTTATATTGAATTACACACATTTATTTGATTAGGTTTTCATTTAACAACAGAGATTTTTAACCTTTTGAGTCCTCTGGAAGTCATTCAAGGCGGCGCATTAAGGTAATCATTCAGATTTTGAGAGCAATGAAAACAGATCAATAGTGAGTTCTTGTCCTGTGAGTAATACCAAATTAAATAATGCCTCATAAACTCAGCCGTGACACTCGGGGGTGGGCGGCTGGGACACCCTGGGAAGCAGGAGCGGGATGGAGGGGGGCAGGAGGTTCCAGCAGGTTCCATCTGATGGGCAGGCGCTTCAGAAGGTGCAGATGGCACTACTACTGCGAGTATCGGAATGTGCAGCGTGGCACGGGAGGATCCTGTGTGCACGTACCACTGGGAGTGGTACTCACACGGGAAATCCCAATTTCTGCGGCGTCCGGGCTCCGTTCCCACAGATTTGCCAGACTCGGAGTTCCGCAGCCCTCAGGAGGCGTTGGCACAGAGCAAATCAGGGATGAAGCGGCTCTTCTTCCTTCATCTTCCCAGGTGGATAATGTGAGCTGGGGAAGAGGAGTTGTTGAGCGGAGGCAGGGGCTGAGGAAGTTCAGAGGTGCTGGAATGAGGGGTTGTTGCTGCTTTTCTCAGCTGGTTGCCAGAAGTGCAGCGCTTCTCCCAAATAGCTGTAGGTTTATTTCCAGAATATACCAAAGATGAAACATCTCTTTTGCTCTAATCAGAAGACCCAAAAAAAAACCCCAACAAAGGGAAAGGCTTTGCTTGTGTCTACAACTCTTTAGGGGTTTTGTGCTGTTGTTTCAGTGAATAGTCAGATTTGGTACTTGTTTGCCTTGGTGTAGAACAGTGGCAAACACTGTCTTTGCAGCGCTGTGTTGCCAAAATTGGCATCTTTTACACAGTAAAGGCAAACAGAAGCAGATCCTGTTATCGTAGAGTGATGGAGGATTTGAGGTAGCCTCTCTCTAATTCCTGCAAATTTCTTCTAGTATCAGCCTAAAAGTAAGAAACAAGTTTTGTGTAATTCTAACAAAATTTAAAAAAAAAATTGTCTGCATTCAGCTTTTTCAAAGATTCTGAGGATAAAGCAGAAATTCTACAATTCATTTTAACCATCATAACAAACAATTAAAGTTATTTCAACTATTTTCCAGTAGTAAATGTCTTCATATTGCTGTACTCCGTATTTGATAATTTCTTTCCCTCCTACTTTACATTAAAGCCTTTTTGTCCTTTTTTGTTTCCACCCTTAAGACTTTTTCTAAACTAAAAATGGGTTTAGTTGCTAAATGGATTTTCTGATTTTAAGTGCCATAGGTGGCAGCAGTATTGGGGTTACTGGATGAGCCTGGGAATGACAGTGAACTGTACATTGTGTCATTGTCAGTGTTAGAATATAATCTTTGTTTCGACTAAAAGGATGTGTTCTAACAGGAAAGCAATTTCACCACCTGTGTCTGTCGTGTCTGTATTGTCATGTAAATAGTTCTGGGAGCTGGAGCTGAGAAGTTCAAGTTCAGGAGCTTTGCCTGGATCCATCTAATGTGCAGTTTTGATGGAGATCGGGGTGCAGAGAGGGGAGATCCAGGGTGCAGGAATCACACAGAGTGCCTTGGGTGGCAGAGGAGTGTTTTTATACTTGTTTTTTAGCTTGTCTTACGGGAAATAGATGCTGCAGCCCAGTGGAGCTGGCTTATTGAAGATGAAAGGTAATTGAACCAACATGGGATTAAATAAGGCTTTTCCATCTCTCCATGTGACCCGTCTTAACAGCTTTTAACCAAACAGTGGAAAAGTACAGAGTGTGTCCGTGGCCATTTGGCAGTCGGTGTCTCCAGACACCATTTCCAGGGCCTTCGCTTGTTCCCTTCATTTGCTTTAGTCTGTTGAATTTGATAACATTATTTGATAACGTATTCTTCAAGTTTGACTTGAAACAGAGAGTGGCAGAACAGAGGAGGAGGATGAAGGAAAGACCCAGATTTTTCACCCTGCATGCTGTGGATAGAATAGAACCTTGTGTAGAAATAAACCAAATAAATCCTTGTGTATAAACAGGGGCTGGAGTCTGCTCAGTGAGTGAAGGCTGATCAAGGGGTTTTTTTTCCAACAGAAACAGTGCAAATTGATATCCAGAGAGAGTTTCCCGACTCCATTTATTCTGTTATCTCAGAGCTGTTGGCCACTGAGGGTGAAGCTTGCTCAGCTCGCTTTAACCACAGGACTGATAAATTCCAGTGGAATTATCCGTGTTTCAAAAGATGCCTTGAAATTTCTTGGAAGAGGAAGATGACTGACATAAATGTATCTGAACAGGAAGGGAAGGATATTATTGTTGGTATTGTTCAGGGTATTTTTCTCTTCTGTGGAATACAGTTGAATCACTAACAGGAATGACAAAGTAGGAAGTTTGGAAGGGAGTGCAGTGATCAGACCTGATAGTGCTTGCTTAAGGAGTCAAACCCCTTGCTGACACCAGATCCAAGTCAGTGAAGTGCATGTTAAAACAGCCCAGGAGCTTTTCTGGATCTTAATGTGGCAAATACTCAGTAATATGTAATTTTCTTACTTGGTTAGAAAACTTCGGACTTAATTAATTAATTTTTTAAAATAGAAAACACTGAGTTTGTTGGGTTTCTTATGTTTGTTTTGTTGGTTTTTTTGGTTTTGTTTGTTTGGTGTTTTTGTGTGGGGTTTTTTTGTTTGTTTTTTTTTTAGTTTTTTGTTTGTTATTTGGGGGTTTTGTTTGTTTTTGTTGTCGTTTGGGGTTTTTTTGGTGTTCTGGTTGGTTTTGGTTTTTTAGCCAGATGCTGAATAAAGTATTATTAGGTGTTACAATCTTGCACGTTGTGTTATGTGAGTAGCAAGATTGTCTTGGTTATAAGACATAAGTCACTGACTAATGTAAAGATCAAATGAGTGGAACTGCTGTATATTGTGCACAAGAGAAAGAAATTGTACTTTTCTGCCTGCATTTAATTTCTGTTTTCTTCGGTCTGAGGTTCTTTCTATCTGTTCTATCCTGGCTAGGTATAAAAGACCAGGCACTTTCAGGAAATAAAATCAGATGTGATGGTTCGTTTCTCTCATAGAAGGATGAAATATCATCTTGTCAACAGAGGGAGGTTGTGGTCAGACCAGGAGGGCACAATGTCTTTGTCCTCGGCGTCATTTCCTTGCCTGATGACCACGGGGTCACCGTGTCTTTAATTAATATTTCTGGGCTTGCGTGTATAATTTTTGATACCAGAAGTACGAATCCTCCTTTTGCCAAGTGTTTGATTTTTTTGGACAGAAGCGTGGCCTTGAAACCACCTAGGAGAAGCCTACAGTTGCCAACAAGATTAATCCCTCCAGACTCCAGGAATAGCAGTGTCAGGGAATGACTGATCTGAGCAGGTCACTCCGGACTCTTCATTGGCAGTGGAAGGCTTCCTTCAGAAGTTTGGGATGTGATTCCTCATTTTCTCATGGAGAGACTGGATTTAGTGAAGTGAACCATACTAAAAGCTCTACTAGTTTAAGTAGATCTTCTTTACCTACAGGGGTACCTGGACAGCTGGTACTTGTTGTGGACAAGTGAGATAAATCCCCATATTCCATTATTTGATTACTGTGCTTTGTAAGAAATCTGGCTTCATACAGGTGTGCTGTTTATCTGTGGAAATCTGTAGAATCCAGGTCTTTTGTCTTCCAAAATGTAAGCAAAATATGCCACAATAGGCTTTTGAAGGCACAATGGAGAACTATTAACATTGCAGTTGCCCTTTTTTAACATGAGTGGTGATGTAGAATCTTTCTTAGATTGTAAGAGTTGAATCAAGTAGTTGGAGGGGACTGTACTGGGTTAGAATAAAATTAGTCTGTCAGTTCTTAAATACATAATAGAGAACGTGGTGCTACCTTGGTCACTCTGTCATTAAAATCCCAGAAATAGTCTTGATGAGTTTTATTCTGTTCTTGTAATCAGACTCTGCAATGCAGTTGACTGTAGTCTTAAAATACTTGCATGGATTGATTAAAGAGGTGCTGAATTACAGGACTGTGCTCTGATGTTCCCAGATGACTTTGCCATCTCTGGATGTGTCACCTGCTGTTGAAATAAAGGGGGAAGAAGTTACAATTGAGTCATATTGGTGGAATCAGAGATTTTATTGGAAGGTTTATATGTATACTGAGTGCCCTGCTGAAAGGCTTAGGTAGGATCTTCCCCACTTGGTGCTTGCTTTACACCCAGGTGTAAATGTTAGCATAGAATAGAATATTTCAGTTAGAAGGGAGCTACAGTGACCATCTAGTCCAGCTGCCTGAGCAATTCAGGGCTTGCTAAAAGGTTGAAGCATCCAGGGCATTGATAAATACATTGAACAGGACTGGCCCTATGACTGATCCTTGAGGAACATCACTGGTGACAGTCACCACACAGCTGGAGCCTCTTTGAGCTCTGCCCTTGAGCGAGTTTGTCACCCAGCCCTGGGTGACACGTGGACCTGCTCATCCCAACAACACTAGGAGTACCAAAGGCTTGCTGAAATCCAGGGAAACTAAATCCACTTCCTCCCCTTCATCCCCTGGGCAGGTGACCTTATCATAGATGGATATCAGTTAACCTGTGTTGACTGTGCCTGGCAGTTGCATTCTTCAAAAGACTCTCATCGGGATCCAGTATAATCATCTCCATATTTTTTCCAGGAACTGAGATTAGACTAACAAATCTCTCCTATTTTTGACTAGGATAGAGTTAATTTTCCCTAGTAGCTGGTGCAGAGCTTTGTTTTGGATTCAGTGTGAGAATAACGTTGATAACACGCTGATGTTTTAGTTGCTGCTGAGGAGTGGTTAATCCAAGTCAAGGACGTGGAATTTCCCAGATTCTGGCACTGAAGGCATGACTGGGACAACTGCCCTGAACTGGCCAAAGGGATATTTCATACCATGGGACATCATGCCTTGTGTATGAACTGGGGGATGTTATCCAGGAGGAGTCAGTGGCTTTTTGGGATGGGCTGGGCATCAGTGAGCGATTGGTACTTGTGCATCCCTTGTCTTCTCTCTTCTTGTTACCTCCCTTCTCATTACTGTTATTATAATGATATTTTACTTAATTTGAATTATTAAGCTGTTCTTATCTCAACCCACGGGTTTTAACTTTCTCCAGTTCTCGTCCTCATCCCACTGCTCTGGGAGTGAGGGGCTGTGTGGAACTTAGTTCCTGGCTGGCATTAAACCACGACAGTTACTGGTGTGAGTTCTGCTAGAATTATTTTCTGCACAAGTCAAAGCCTCTTGCAGATAGTTTAATTACCGTGGATTATTTTAGGTATCATATTGATGACATGGGAGAGCAGAAGGAAAGGGAATGGGGTTGTCATGACTACTGTGAGGTTTTTTTTTTTTTTAATTTTTGTACTTCGATTTAAAAATATTTTTATCTCTTAAATTTTTAGAGATAAAAAATGTCCTTTGCTGATTGTAAATTACTGGTCATGCTTCAGACTCAGAATTCTAGCACAGGCAGTTTTTCAAGACTTTTTTTTCTGGAAATCAGGGTGAAAAGAAAGAGCATTCTCTTGGCAACTTATGTAAAGGAAAACTGGGTTAGTTTAATACTCATGTAATAGTTGAGTATAACTTACTGTGGTGCTTACACAAGGCATGATTTGTTTCAAATAAAGTGGTTTTGCACAGAATTTCTCTAGAAATTTTTTTAAATGCTGGTAATTTCTACTTGAACTAGTAAATTCCTGCAAGCTTGCAGCTGCTATTACTAACAATAATTTCATTGTTTTATTTAAATCAATATAATTATTTTTTCGTGAGTAGATCTTGCAGTGCTCATTCCTTAGTTGTGGTTAGGAATGAGTTTCTCTTGCGGAACTGATTTAGGCCTGTAATTATTTTATAGCAAGGGGAAAACTGATGTAATTTAAGGTATTTTCAGTCATTCAAGGGGGCAAATTAACTTCTTTATGACTAATTGAGTAAATATTTCTCTAATGTACAAGAGTGGGTGTCTTTTGTGTTCCGGGTGTGTTCATTCTTGACCTTTGCATTACTTGGACCATAAACACGGTAGTTCAGGGTCAGAACTCCAGTGCTATCCGTGTGTTGTCAGCGTTGATCAGGGATCCTTTCACAGTGAACAGCTCAGATCTGGCTTTTAAAATAGAGAAGGAATTTTCTTAGGTTTTTTTTTAAACATATCCATTTACAAAAAAATAAAATCTTGTTTGGTTTATCCCTAAACGTACATATTTATGTGATTATTACCTACACAGTTCCCTCCTGAATTTGATTTATGCCTCTGGCCTCCTTTATGTGCTTACTCAGCGACAGCAGTGTCTCTGCTCTGATTCCCAAGCTGGTTTTAGCTCGGGTTGGTGATGTAACCAGATCAGCCCAAGCTGAAAATGGGTTAATTTGTCCTGTTTCTCAGCCCTTGCTGAAGTGCCTGGTACATGAGTAGGCTGCCACTTGTCCCCTGGCTTGCTCAATCTCGTTCTTAGGCAGTCTGGCAGTCAGTGTTGGAATTAAACTGCAGAAAAAATTATTCCTCAGTCATCCCTAGGTTGCTGATATCTCTTAACTGGGTATTTTTGTACATTTACTGGAGGCTGATCATTTCAGGTATTAATTTTCAAAAAGAGTGAAATGTCTCTTTTTGTTTTGGGTTATTAGGAATAACACTGAGAGGTGGTGGGGTTTTTTTTTGGGAAATCTATTTAATATTATCGACTGTTATAGATGGTAGGATAAGGAATCTCTGGCAATGAATTTTTATGCCATCCTGTGTCAGTGTCAGCTGCACGCAGCTCGTTCAGCTGAGGAGCTTGTCTTAAACCCCACACCTGAGCCACTTAAAGGAGCAGATCTAAACAGAGCCTTTGAATTTGCAGAAAGTATAAAAGGACTTTAAAGCCTCGTGTTGGTTAAGATATTTCTGTGCAGTGTCTTCCTTCACAGTTGGTTTTCAAGGTGTGTGAAGCATCAGGTGTGAGAAGTGATGATTTGTCTCTCCCAGCTCTTCATTCCCATCCTGTGTATCCATGACTGTTCTGACCGCACTTCTCCAATCCATAGTCTGTCTCTGCATGTTGGATTTAGAAGTGCAGTTTGCCCGTGGTGATGGCAGATTCCACTTTTCCCGATCTCACAAAGCCAGGAGAGAATGAAAAAAATTCCTGATTGATTCCCTGCCCTGCTTGTTTTATTTCTACTTCTTTGACAGGTGTTGCTACGTAAGTCAAGGATCTTGTAGTTAAATGAGCACAGTCTTTATTTTAAAATGAAAATAGGATTTTGGCAGAACTTGGCAGCACTAGGAAAATTCTCCTACTTGCCCTGAGCGGATTGTTTCTTTCCAGGGGATGTGTGGCTGTGACAGAGGCTGGAAAAGAGAGGGATAAGTGTGTGTGGGCACTGGCAACAGGCCACACTCCTCGGGCCGTGCTCTCCATCATCTCCCCCTTCTCTCGTTGCCTTGCAGAATGTATAGGCTCAGCTCTATAAAATAATACATTTATTTCAAAATTGTGTTAAATGAGCTCATCTCAGTCACTCAGCAGTTATGAAATCCTGCCAAGTGCTACACGTCTTGTAAATTTAGAGGGTTTTTTTTTTTCTTTTTTGCAAAGGATGAAATACTACACAGTTACTGAGGCAGGGAGAAGGCATCTTCCTTCACCCGTAACATACTGAGGCACGAAGATCCACGCTGAAAGCCAAGATTTCTGACTTGACCCTCCTACTTAGAGCTTCTGAACGTGAAGATTCCCAGCTCGCAGAGGCTGGCTGCTCGTGGCAGGCAAAATTATCATTCCCTGCACTCACAGCTCAGGGTTTTCACGGGGTTGGTGACCAGCTCTAGCACAGCACAGCTCCTTCTCCTTTTCCTTCTTTTCCTTCTCCCTCACCGCCAGCTTGGAACCAGGAACGGGTGAGACTTCTGCCGCTTCCCTCCTAACGAGGTACGAATTCCAGATCAAATGTTAAGAGCTGCTTGTTTCTACGTGAAGAAATCAGATTCAACCCCCTGGACTCGTTCCAAGCAGGGATATCATTAAATTTGACTCTGTGTTTCAAACTGTTAAAGCCTGCTGATCTGACACAGCCAGGGATGGAGCTAAAATATATCTGCGTTTCGAAGATGTGAGGCAGAAGGAACTGTTGGGTAATTTAGGCTGACATTTAGGGTGTTGCAGGTCATTACGTGTAACTGTTACTCCCTGTTTTGAGCTCTGTACCTTATGTTTGACTGAAAAATTGAAAAATTAACAGGCATCTGCTGAAAATGTTTTTCAGAAGGGCGAGCTGGCTTATTTGGGAGTTGCTTAGAAATGAAGATTTCAACATTTTAGTAATTTGTTGTATGGGACAAACAGTCTGTGCTTTCTTCTTTTTTTTTTTTTGGTTGTGTTTTGCAGCATTTCTAACTTGGATATGCCTGGTTCTGCGTAGTTTCATGGGAATTTTAAGCTGGCATAAACTGGCATAGCTACTGAAAGTAGCAGTCAGCATCCCCCAGCTCCTGCCCAGATGCCAGCTGGCCCCTGGTCCTGGCCTGGTGTTCCTGCAGCTGTGGGTGAACCCACTGCAGAACCAGCCACAAAATCAGCAAAATCAGATTTGTCCAGGGTCAGTACCAACATCTAGTTTGTGGCACAGCTGCACGAAGGGGGAGTGAACAGTCAGGGATGAGAAATGGGTAAAGGTGGCTTCAGTAGCAGATGGTGAAGCCATAGAGTTGCTTTCAGCTGTTGGTTCTTGGCCTCTTCCTGCTGGGAATAGTGTTGGATCTTGGCATTTTTCTGCTGGGAGTAATGGTGGCTTGTGTTGCTCTGCAGGCGGCAGTGTCTGTGGGTTGGTCCTCAGGGTGTTAAACATCACAACTTCACAACCTGGTGTGCATCAGAACGCTGGAATTAAAAAAAAAACCCAAACAACAAAACAGTTATTTGATGTAGCAAAAGCTGTTTAGAGGCAAGTGTTGTTTAGGTATTAACATTTATTTTGTTGCTAAGTTTTTGGTATCTGTGTTGTAGTAATTGGTAGCTAATACACAGGGGAAAAGGGCTTTGGATTTACTGGAGGGCTTATATGAGGCAAATTAGTCTGAGTGTTAGCAGGTTGAACGTGGAAATTCTCAGTATGTGATGACTATTTTTAGTAAACGTTTTCTTGAGAAATAAACTCTGTTTTAAAGAAACAAATTGATATTTATGTTAAGACCAGCTGTTGAACACTATTTAGTGCTAAACCAGGTGGACTTCACACTAAATAATTTTTTTTTTCTCTCCACTGAATGATTATTTCTCTTAGAAAAGCATTTGATAAGAAATCTCTGTGCCAGCTCTCATGTTTTTAATACTGTATCATGCCTTTTAATAAGAGGAGAGCATCTTCAGCCTGGAAAATTCTGAGAGAGATGTACATTATATTAACATTTTATGAGTTGTCTGTGCTTCCTCTGTAGTCTGAGGAAGGGCAAGGTTTTCTGAGATAGAGGAAGAAAGAGCTGGAACTGTAAAGAACAAGATCTGAAGACGAGGCAACCCCAGCAACAGAGAATTGAACAGTCTGGGCAAGGGAATGGCTCCAAACATACACTAGCACCACAAAACACTGTGGAGTTTGTCCCTGTGGAGTTATGAACTAGAAATACAGAATATACCCATCTCCTGGAGCATCACATACTGATGTTGTTCTCTATAGATGGAAAACAATTTCTTCCAGGTACTGCTCAAAGCATTGACTGATTTTTTTTAGTGCTGTCAAAATACATTCTTTTTGTTTGCTTTTCAGTTTACCAGTGACTCTTACTATAGTGGAAGTTGTTACATAAAATTGGCCTGTATTTTCTTGCCAGAAGACTCCGGTATTGTTTGACGCACAAAGTCACTATTCAGCACCCTGATTTCTTGTCTCTTCTGGCAGCAGAGTGCAAAACCTACTTGTATTTAAGACTGAAAAGTATTCCCTGTTCTTTCGAGATGGATTTGGCTTTGGATAATCTCATTAAGTATTATTTCATCAAGAGTTCACCTTCACAGGTTGTAGCTGGTACAGATCTCATTTCAGCCACGAGAACTGATGAACTTTGCGAGAGGAATCTTCTTTTCCCTTCCAGTTTTGCTTAGGAGCTCCTGACAGCCCAGTTCTTCAGAGCTGTTGCCACCACTGAGGTGGAAACCCTTGCACTTGAGATCTGGAGTGTACATTCAACTCATAAACATCTTTAAAGTGACCATCTGATTTTGGGCTGCCTTAACTGAAGCTTCTCAAAGCTGCCTGGTCACAGTTGTCCCAAGGGTGTCCTGCTGCTGCACCTTGGCAGTGTTTGGTTCATGGTTGGATTTGGAGGTCTTTTTCCAACCTAAATTATTCTGTGATTCCCTTCTTCAGTTGTCTTTGTTTCTACTGATGGAGCCTCCAAACTTTGTTACCTTTCTTACCTGTTTTACTTCCCTTTGAGCTTCATTTCTGGTTGGCATCTGTTCTGGAGTAGTCCTGTCCCAGGCAGTGCCTTGTTGTCCTCATGGTTCTTTTTACATCTATTTTGTAAAATCTTGTAATTGAATCTGTGGAAAAGCTTGCTTGGCTGAAATTTTTCTGGCCACCTGTGGTTTTGATAGGGGAAATTCCCATATTTCTCATTGAAAATTCTCACTTTGTTTCTGTTGAAGACAACAAAGGATGTCTTTTCTGGTTTTATTTTTGTCTTCGTTTCAGTATTCATTGTGCAGATGTGTATTACCCTGGTAAAGCTGTAAAGTAGCCAAGTTGTGATGATCTTCACTGGAGGTGGAATAGTTTAAAGAAGGCTTTGTGATCTGATTTAGTAGTTTATGCCTCAAAATAGTTTAAGAGGAAGGTGCCTTTTTATTTACCAAACATTTGCAAGTAAAGCTTAAAACCCCATCACAGCAAATAGTAAACAATTTTCTTTACAACACAGGGTCTTTTTTTGTGAAAAGATGGGATTCTTGCCAGCCATCAAAGTTTTCAGAAGATTGCTCCTATTTCCTCCTTATTATGTGTCAAATACTAAAACATAAAAAAATTGTTGACAAGCTTTCTCAAAAAAAAATGTATCCAGGTTTGACACCTCTTGCTAAAATACCATTTAAGTTCTTTCCAGGTGGAAAACAAAGGATATCAGAAGGGAAAATCAATAAACAGTGCTGAAATAAAGGTTGTTTGAAATAGAGGTTGTTTTTTGGTTTTGTTTTTAGAAAGAATCTCAAATGATTAATTGCTTCTGGAACCTTAATCTGGTACTGGCTTTGGAGTTTTCCAAAAAGAGCAAGGGGGCTTGCTCTCACTACAGCTGCTCTCTGCTGTTGTATCTATAACTTACTATATACATACATAGATACATATATATATTAAAAAATACATAAAATATTAAAAACATTAAATAAAAATGAAGTTTTGTACTTGGTAAAAGCTGTCTGTGTGCCTCCTGCAGATGCTAAAAGCACAGTTATCAAGGAAACAGCAATTTTCCAGTTGGCTAAAGGTGGTGGTTGTGGTTGTGTATCGCTTCCGTGCATAGCAAGGTCTGAAGAGTTTGTTGGTTTTTTTTTAAATTGTAACTAGAGCAACCAAAATTTTAAAATTAATGGTCATCTGTTCATTGAGCTGTGGCTGAAAGCAAGAACAGGACGAAGAACTTCGTACTCAGAGGCACGGTCATGGCTTCAGTGTACCTTACGTGAACCAAACAGGAAATTCTGCAGAGGAAAAAGGGAAATAAGACCTCTGCTCTTGTTAATTAAGGTTTTGGCAAGCTGGCCTTTTGGTCCTTTTTGAAAACCCCAGTGTGGGATGCATCAGGACGGGTGTTTGAATTTCTCGTGTCTGTGCTGACCACAGCTGGTGGAAAAGTTCCCTGTTGTGCTGAATTTGCCATCAGGTGCAAGTCTCTGGTAGGAAGGAGATTCCCTGAGAGTATCTGAGGGTATTTTGGGGGAGCAGAATTTTGGAGAATGAGATAGAGACTGGTCAGAAAGGAGCCTTGGACAGGAATGAAGGCTGAGGAGGGGAAAACCAGCAATCTCAGTAACAGGGAAACAAAGACTTTTTTCAGGGATGCATAGGGATTTGTGAAATTAGGTTGTTAATGGATTGAGAACAAGCCTGGGGAAAAAAAAAAAAGAAACCACAATGGACCAGGGGAGTTACTTAAAAGTCTTTTATTCGTCTTGCTTTTAGTTTTACTGTTCATGAGTTCCATGTTTTATGTATTTTACTAATAACATGGAGCTCTGGAGTTTACAGTGCTTTTAGTGTTTAATGATGCTCATTCTGAAGGAGAGAGAGAGCTCCTCCATCACTCAGGGTCTCAGAGCAGTGGTGGCAGAAGCAAAATGTGAACTTTGAGGCAGCCCTGGGCTTGGGGACTGGAAATGAGCAAAGACCTGTGTCCTCTGCAGACTGACCCAGAAGGTTTTTTATTTGTATTTTGGAGAGTCAGTAGCACAGAAACGTTCCCCCAAGTCTAGAAAAGAGCTGCAGAGTGTGACATCTCTTTCTTCAAAGGGTTGGCCAGAAACTCAGCTGGTGGAGCTCCACGTTGATCCAGGTGTCTTTGTAGCACCTAAGGTGGGTGAAAGTTACAGAAATCAAAAGAAATCCAAGTTATTCGTTGGGTTCATCCCATGGCTCCCATGCATGACCGTAACAGGGAGAAGTGAGGAAATCCAGAAGCCCAAGAAACCCACTCAGGTCACCAGCTAGGCAGAGACTGAGCTGGAATTGAGAAGCCTGAGCAGGAGGAAGACAGCAAAGATAAGGCACTGCAAGGGTGGGGCCACTTGGAGGAGGAGAATGTCTGAAGAGTATGTGTTAAAATGAATGTATTTAACATTAATACATCGTTCAGATGTTTCCAGAATATATATTTAAAAAGGAAAGAAAGCTAGCAAGAACTCTCTTATAGTCTTCAAAATAGTTTGTGTGTTCTTAGATGATGATAGGGAAAAGATGTTTTAGTTGCATCACTTATTGTAGATGAAGATTCCAGAAATTGGCTTGTTGAGGCATTCCTTTAGAAAAGTGTAGGATTTAAATCAAGTTAGAAGACTTGCAACACAACTTTTGAATTAATCTCAGGGTGATACTGCTCTGAGAATAAGGCAAATGGAAATGGGAGGCATTAGTGCCTGTTGGGAACTGGGTGCCCTCGTTTTGGAAACATCTCAGTGGGTTAAAGGGACTGACAGTGGGAAATTGGTCAAGTACCAGATTTGGTCTGAGTTAACACTGTAGATAAAGTTCATCTGTCTGCCCTGTGAGAAGCAACAAAATGAGATCATGAGTGCAGAGTGAGGATGTGCTTGAGAGTAGTGTTAAGATGCCTGAGGCAGGGATGAAAAATCCACCTTTCCTCAGAGGAAAGAACCATCTGTGATAAAAGGGTCATCTTGGGGCTTTGGAGGTTCAGTCTGTCAGAGACACTCGAGGGAACTGGGGCAGAGAAGGGGTTTTCTCCTGCATTCACAGGACTTGCAGGAGGTTATAGCTGTAATTATGAAGAGGAGGAACAGACAAAATGCTCTGGATTTTCCCCAGTATTTTGGAATGCCACTTCTGCAGGGAAGAATCCCGAAAAGATGCTTAACAAACCAAACCTGATGGGTTGAAGAGGAGGCACCTTTCCTCTCCCAGAGTATGGAGGTGGATGGCTGGATGGCAAGTGTACCCTGGGCTGGTGGGAGGAGGGAATTGGGGAAACTTTTGTTCATCCTAAATTGAATCCAGATAGGATTAAACAGGTCTCACTTCTGGAACTGCTGGGAATGAGGGAAAGAAAATGCCATATTTCAAAAACCTTGTTAATAAATGGGAAAATGAGGTGACTGAAAGGTATGTGCCAGGGGAAACAAGGAAAGAAAACTTATGGAACCCAGCAGGAAGGAGGCAGCCTGTGTAGGACTACTTAAATGTGATTTTGTCCGTGGTGGTGTTCAGTGAGGGAAAGAAAATTGTTTCATGTTCTAATTTTTAATGAAGCAGGTGATTGAAGAAGGCAAGAAAGAGAGAAGGACCTGCCCTGGAAGGGCGAAGTGGGCACTGGGGAGATTGTTCAGAAACCTTTTCATTTCTCTTACCTCTCTTCAGGTTTTTTTCTGTGCAAAAAATACATATTTACTCTAGTTGGTTCTAGCAAAGCTCAGCTCTAGAATTAACAAACATCATCGTGTGTCTTTTGGGTGTCCCATCATGGAAGGATGAAAGCAAATCCACCTCTTACTCTTGAAGCTCTGCCAGGCAATTTGTAATACCACAAATCCAAGTACTTATATATGAGGGAGGACTTGAGAAATCACTGGTAGCTTGGACATAATAATCATATCAGCAAAGATAGGGAGGCCTGGTGTGGGAGTGACCATTTGCATCATGGAGGGTTTTAGTGCAAATGATTTTTTTAAGGCTTATGTTAACCTATTTTTTGTTTAGAAGGTGAAAACGAGGAAACAAAAAAGATTTTTGAAAAACTGAAATTTATAATTTTGACCAGTGACAGCAAAAAACGGAAGTTTTGCTTCAGTTTGGTTTTGTGGCGATTTTATTTCTGTATTTTAAGTGCAAATTATCAGCTTTTGAAATACAAGAAATCAGAGAGAGAAAGGAAAATCTTCTGTACTTTTCGATCAGCGACACGAATGCAGAAGTAGATGCTTTGCTGGGCTCCTAGCTGTGTTTTAAGCAAAGAAAAATTTTCCCAGTTTTTCAGGCTGAGTGAAGTTGGGAGCAATTTGCTGTATGATACGGAATACAGTGATTCAGCATTCGCGATGGCAGCTATTTATAGTTACTCTATTTTTATTCAAAGCAAAACAATAGCACTGAATTTCAGGCAGTTGGACCAGACGTTCAGGAACGTCTCCGTTGAAGCTGAGGGGGAAAAGAATCTCATCTTGCCGGATCTTGAGAGCTGAACTCGTGAGCTCCGCCGGCATCACCATTTCAGCGCCGTCCTCCGAAGGTGAAATCCAGGGCTGTGCTGGGGAGCTGCGGGAGCAGATGTCTCCATGACACAGTTTGCATCCACTGTTCGGGGGTATCAGCGGTCTCTGTGTTTTATATTTGAAGAATTGAGCTGTGTAATTAATCCCTGTTTAATTTCAACCATCTCTTTCAGGTTTTCGTGACGATTCCGTGTCCTGCTGCTGCAGCCAACGTGGATCCGAATGCCGCGGCTACAAAGGCTTGTTACTGTCTCATGCTGGGTCCCTCAAATCCAAGAGCTACTTGGCAGTTTCCAAGGCAACCACCTGTGGAATAATTAAAAAGGATGAAGTGTTAGCGTGCCAGATATAAGGAATTCTTGCCTGGAGAGAGCATTTCACTTTCATCCGTGTTGAAGAATCAAATGTGCTTCTGCCAGCAAAGTTAAGGTAGTACAATTAAAAAGCAATGATTTATTTTCTGGAGGTGCTGGAAGTCTGAGGTGGAGCAACAAACCTGATATGGCTGTATGCTATACAAAAATGACCATGGTTCCTTCTGGGTTAATATTTGGGGTATATTTAAACAGAAAATGCATGAGAAAGATGATGATGGAAAGGCAGTGTGGGTGATCAGTATTTCGTATTAGGAAAACAGTTGCATGGACTGTTTTGCACTTTATGCCGTCTTCCCTCGGATGATTTTAAGCTGGGAAGGACTAAAATGGAGCATACATTAGTTGGAGCATAAATATAGGAAGTGCAGCCTTCATGCCAAGTACACTGAGATTTCTTTGGCATTCAGTGAAGTGATAGATATAAAAGGAATGTAGGAGTGGGCTCACTGCAAAATGACAGTCGAAATCAAGGATCGATCTTCATCCCCGAGATTAAAGGGTGGGCAGAGACTTAAGTCCGTGTTGAACCAAACTGATGATCAGGTTTAGCTGCTTTGGTGAAGCAGCAGCTAAAAGAAGTCACGTATTCCCAGATCCAGAGCTGAAATTGCATAGTGGGAAAAAAGATATTAAGCAGAAGAACCTTGTTAGAATAACAAAAAATGGCAAATTTGGTTCTAAAAGTTTGAAATGTTGCTGCAGAAGTTGATGGCAAAGCTGTTAGGCTTCAGATAACTGGAAAAGTTCTTCTCCAAGTATTCTATGTTACTGGATGTATCTGCTTATTATATCTTCCTTCTCTGCCAGTCATTCAAATATAGTTGAATAGAAAAATATTACTCATTTCTGACAATGGAGTTAAATGGAGAAAACCACATTCCCATTCTTCCCATAGTCCAAATAACTGCTCAGTGAAGTCTGGTTACCTTGCCTGATGCTCTTGTGCAGTTAATTTTAGGCGTGATGCTTTTGTGTAATTTATTTTAAGCAAAAAAAAAAAAAAAAGAGTTCTAAATTTTGAAGTAGAAATATTTGGGATGCCATCTGGGCTTTACATAATAAATTTTTCCTGCCAAAATGTTTGTGGGATTCTGTTGGGATGTGGATGGGATTTCACATTCCATCCCTTCCACAGCACAAGAGGATCATTGTTTTTTAGATACGGTGGCTCCAAGAAGGAATAAGAATTGTGTGGTGGCAACTCTGTGATGTGAGGGAATACAAAAAGAATCTATCCAGTGACCACTGTCACCTTTTAGAGCTGTTACCTCATTTCAGAAGCAAATAACTTGTAGGTACCAGCCAAGTACAGCTGCAGTTTTCCACCCTGATACTTGATTTCCAGTTCATTGGTTCATCTTAAATGCCAAAATTGTTTTCTTTTTGAAGTAATTCTTCAGTCTGTTGAGTCCTTTCAGTATGGACCTGGGGAAAGTGGTTTTTTTGAGACAAATGCTGTTTTGACATGTGAAAGGAGTTGTGCTGTCAAAGTGTCTGCACCAAGTGAGGAGGATACAGAGTTGAGACACTCTGCAAGTAGAGGAAAGTAGTTGGCATGTGGATCCAGAGCATTGATCTTTCCAAGCACCATAAATAACTCTCAAAAGTGAAGTTGGGTAGTTGTGAAAGAGCACGTGGGTGTATTTGTGTAAGCCTCATGGAATAACAGTCAGGTACAATAGTGCAGGATTCCCAGGAGTGCACACAGAGGAGTTTCAGCTTGGATGCTCCTACAAAACATACCAAACACATACAAATACCTCAGTTTCTCTGTTGTACCTCGAATGCTGTGGGTGAGAATCTTCTCGTGAAGTTTAAATGTTGGGGTACTGCTGAAGCAGGTGGTGAAAAGCAGGTAGGATGAACAGCTCCCTGAAAATTCCTGTTCCAGACCTCCTTGAAGGGGATGACTTGTCTCTAAAAATGTGCCTCTAGGAAGGAATCCATCTTTTCCGTGGATACCTCAGCCTGGACAGCTGATACAGCCTAGGTGGCAAACCTTTCAGAAACTTGAAGTGTGTAATTAGATATATTTCTGTATAAAATTAATTAATTTATGGGTTTTTTTTCTTCTTATTCCATTCCCATGCCAGAGCTTCCCATGCTAGGTGCAGTTGCACTTGATTAGTGGTACAACCCACTTACTCACCCTCCCCTTCCCAGCTTGGACATTTGACCCTGTCAGTTTTTCCAAGCTTCATCTGCAAGCCTGTGGTTCATTATCAAGGGTGGTGAAGAGCCCCATGGAGTTTGTTAACATAGTTTGTAAGAGAAATAAAAACATCCCCGCTAAATTTAGGCAGCTGGGCTGTGTGAAAGAAAATACAGTGACCAGGCAGAATTGATTTCTGATGTTCTGTGTATGGGTTATGTGCTAATAATCTTTATCCCCGAGAAGTTTTACAGGACTGAAGGGAGTAGAAGGTTGGAAGTAGATATTTGTTCAATAATTTTGATCTCTTAAAGTGATTCAGTACCTGTCGACATAGAAGTTGTTTCTGTGGCCTTGGCTATTAAGAATTAGTGCTATATACACCCAGAAAAGTAAAATTTCTTTCTACTACTCTTTCTGTAGCAGATGATCTATGTTATGATCTATGTTATGCTCCATGCTGGAGTAACTTGTTGTCTTTTTGAAAGGAAAAAAAGTGGGCAGTAGTAGTATGGTAATTCTTTCAAAGAATATTTTGGAACAGTGGTTAATATTTTCCTGTTTGTATAGCATCAGAACAACTGTATCAAGAGTCAGTTACAGTGTGGTAGTCTAACAGTGTCATTAAAATATCTCCTAATTTTGTTAAATGAAGAGGACTGTTTCCTAGGGTAGGTAGGACTTTGATCTTGTAGCTTGGAAATCCAGGTAATTTTTCAGGTTGGGATTTTTCAAAGGGAGTTTTTCCTTCTAGCAAGAGGTGTTTACAGTGAAAATGTAGGGGAAATTCAGGGAAAGAGCAATAAGCTCAAATCACCTTGCAGTTGGTGGAAAAGGGAACTCGAGTAATGAATGGACCCTTTTGCCTAGGCTTGATTTTCCTTTCGAAAGGAGGGAACTGTTCTGCTCCACTTCCATGGATGGATGTTTTATGGGGAGCAAAGCTGCATTGCAATTTTAATACAAACAGAATTATCTACGAGGTGATAGACCTTAAGTTTAGGCACCAGATCCCTTTCTCCCCTCCAGCTCCTTCTGCTGTGCATTTTGGATGTGCTTTTCCAGTGTAGTTCAGAGGATTTTCCCTGACAGACAGCACAGAAAGTCCAGAGTAGAATAAAAAGGTCTGACAACTTTATTGTCATTTCAGGACCAGTTGAGCCCTCTTTGAAATCAATGACATAGCTAATAAAATACTTGGATTTTTTTTTTTTTTAGCAGTAAAGCTGTTTGTATGAGTCTGTTCACGCTCCCCCTTTGTGATGTGATACTGGCTGATGTGATATGTGATTTTTGGGTATTTGTAACAGGCAAAGAAGAGATGCTGGCCCTTGACAGTTCTTATAGCTGTGGCAGGAAAAATGACTTGCAGAGAGATAGTGGAGGTAAGAGGAGAAGAGCAGCTCTTCTCATACTCTAATCTAGAGCAGTGATTTATCTCCAGCAGTGGCCACAGGTGGGTTATTGAGAAGCACAGGAACAGAATCAGAATAGGATCCTCCTTCTGCATGGTCTTCATTCTCTAGACATTGTGGTTTTTTGCAGTGTTTGCTGGGCTCGTGGAATTTGTTAATGAGAAGTGTAAAGCTGTGTGATTCCTCAGCTTAAGTAATGCACCAGCCTGTTCAGTGAGGAGCCATATTCTTTTGTTAAGTTTTGAACTTGAACTCCACTTAAAATCCACTTCTTGCAGTGGAAAAGACTTAAGTAATTCATACAGAGTATTTCCATTGCAATGATAATTTTGTAGAGCTCAGCCTGCTGCAAGTGTTGAGTCGATTCAAAGCCTGCTGACCTATCCGTGAAGTAGGACCACTTCCCCACCTCCAGTCATCCTACTTCACACTTAATTTCATTGAGATTCTTCATGAATTTCACTCCTGAATTTCATTTATGTATTTTAATGTCCAGTGAGTAATCTGCACACATTTCTTCTTGGTTTTTCCTACTTATTTACTGCCTTTGCTACTGTGAATAACTTCACTATCATCGGCAGATGTTGTCATCTCACTGTTGAGCCCTTTTCATGTCATTTATGAATTCATTGAACAGTGCTGGGAACAGATCCCAGCTCAGATCCCTGTGGAAAGAAGAGCTGAAATGGCACCAAGTCCTGCCAAAAAGCAGAGTGGGTTCTGCACGTGGCACAGCTGAATTTGTAGTAAAATCGCTGTGTTGTTTTGGTACACTTGTAAATGTGGAGTCACTGTGGAATAGTTTGTAGGAGTGGATAATGATATGTAAGATACAAAGTCATTCTTCATCACAGAATCATTAAGGTTGGAAAATACCTCTAAGATCACCAAGTTCTGCCCTCAACCCCGCACCACCACCACGTTCACCACTAAACCATTTCCTCAGATGCCATATCCACACATTTTTTGATGGTGACTCCACCACTTCCCAGGGCAGCCTGTTCCAGTGCTGCCTGTTTGTAATTCCACCTTTGAAAGGTACAGTGGGGAAGGGATTCACCTTTCTGGATGACTGAGGATGATGTTTAATGTTTAAAAGGGCCACACCTGGCTTTGTTCACAGCATTTTTCTTCTGAGTTTTTAGTCTGAAAAGCAGCTTGGTTGGAACCTGCTGGTTTGTCACTCTCTGCATTGCCAATAAATAGAAAATTACGTTGAATAAGGGAAATTAGGTGATTTAATAAATCTCCACAGCCATAAATACACACTTGTTTTAGATGATTAAGTGAAGGAAATTGCCTAATCAGGAGAACTGTTACTTGTTCTTGTTTTTTAACATCAACATGTCAAACATCTAATGCAAAACTGGGCCAGATCTAAAAGCATAAAATCGTTTTTCCAGTGGTATCCTGCAGCTGCAGCTTAGGGAAGTGAAGAGTTGAGGATATGAACGTGCTGCACACGAGTGCAGTGTCCCACTGCTGCTTCCTCTTAACCACCTCTGTTCCTTCCTAATTACTCCTGAAATTCTGTTTGCTTTTTCACTGCTCCTGTTATCAACCCCTGTGAAAACTGTATTTTCACAAAGCTATCTACGATGACTTCAAGGTCTCTCCTAATCAGAAAAAAACTAATTTAGAACCCCTCATTTTCTGTGTGTAGTTGGCTGCTTTTTTCTATATACAGGGCCTTGGGATTAATCTACTTGAATTTTGTCTTCTGTTTTCTCTCCCAGTCACGCTGTGTAATAGCTGGTTGGAAGAAAAGATTGAGGATAACTGCTTAGATGCACTGACTGGTTTATCTGTAATAGACCTGTGACCTCACAGTGTGTCCTTTTCAGCATAATTTATTGTTCAGTTAAATGAGAGAGGTCTAACTCCACATCTGTCCAGGAGTCTGATTTTATGTGTGTGTATAAGGGGCTGTGTTCTCTGCATGTAAATTAACTGTTGATTAATAAGACCTTCTTCCTTTCTGCACTACAGCTGAGTTTTCTTCAAGAGCTTTTGGAGAAGTTGGTAATTTTTAGGGACTCCCAGTACCCAGTTAATCAGAGCTCTTTCAGAGCCCTCATGTCTGTGACCTGCAGACTGCAGTCCATCAGTTGGAATTTTTAATATTTTGGTTTCCTTAGAAATCTGGCTGCGTCCATGTGCTCCTGGCTGTGTCATTCCTGGTAGGCTTTGGCAGTGAGCAATTCTCAACTTCCCGGAGAGGATCCTCTTTCCTGGTCCTCTCTGCAGGCAGGCGCCAGCGCTGGAAGTTCCCTGAACTGTGACGTACTGAACAGTGAGTTCATTTGGGTTTTCATGTGGCAAAGAAGTATTTCTGAGGTTTTTTCCCCCTCCCCACAGCTTTGTCCTGTTGAGCCTTTTATCTTTCTGTCACCTACTGGTCCGCAGACTTTCTCACAAGCTTCATGTTTCTGGTGTATTTGATAAAATTTCCTCTTTAGCACATCAGTTCTCAATTTTTTTTTTCCAGCTTGTAATTTTGCATTTAGTTTGTTAAAGATTTTTTTTTTCCCCTGGAATCCTAGTATGACTTCTCTTTTTGAAGGACATGCTTTTGAATGCTTTTTTTAATGTTGTTCTTTGTTTACTTTCAGGGTTTTTTTTTAAGTTGCACTTACTCTTACCCCATATGCAGTATGGGGTTTTTAGCAAGCTGTCAGCCCCTAAATACCTTCACCTTTTTGCTTGTTCTTTTTAGTTTTCTTTAAAGAAATGTCCTTATCTCTTCATCAGAGAATGCTTGAGGTTATTGAGGACCTGACTAAGGTCATCTGGTCCAACCCTTGTGCTCAAGCAGGGATATTTTTTTTAGTTGCAGAGCTAAAAATAGAGAAAACTACTGTTTCAAGTACTGAACTTGAGTGCTTTGTAATCAGTAATGCAGCCACTCTTCAGCAGTGAAGATCCTGCACACAGGTCGGGACTGGGTCAAGTCTTGCCTCTGCTGTGGGTTTTCAGAGTTGTTTGAAGAACTGCTAATTAATGGTGTCTTAAAAGTGCAGTGTTTACATCACAGTGGCTACACTGAGAATTTATCTGTCTCCAAAATCCTGTGGTTTGGCATCCTTAATTTCAAGAGGTGATGTTTGATGTTGAGAGCTGTCAGGTACCATCATGGGGCCGGGAAGTTTCAGAATCACAGAATGGTTTGGGTTGGAAGGGACCGTAAAGATTCCAGTTCCAACCCCCTGCCATGGGCAGGGACACCCTCCACTATCCCAGGTTGCTCCAAGCCCTGTCCAAACTGGCCTTGAACACCTCCAGGGATGGGACATGGGTGAATTGTCTTCCACTGCAGGCTTGAACTGGGAAGCCTCTCTGTCCTGCTGAACTTCCATGCATTTTCAGATACTCATATCAGACAACGTGACACGGGTCCTTCCAGGAAATTCTTCCTTGTTGTGGCTCTAATCCTGCTGGAATAACTGGGGGATGCTACCCCAGCCAGTGAGGTTGCATGAGCAGTTTGGTTCTTGTTGCTCAGAATCTCTGTGTGGTCAGATGAGCTGCTGTCTGTGTTCCCTAGGCTGTAGGGAGGGATTTAGACACCCCAAATCCTCACAGATCCACTGCAGGCATTTGAAAGTGGGTGAATGAAATCCCACCCTGATTGATTCAAATCCCACCATTTGAACTGGTGGATGTTTTCACTTGCAGAGAGTTCTTTCAGTTATTGTGGTGGGTAAGAAGGAGAAGTCTGATGCTTAATTAAAAGCAAGGAGAAGGCTTGCAGAGTCTCTTTGGGTGAAAAGAAGTTACGGTTTTGTGGGTGACCTAAGAGGATAAAAGGAGAGTGGAATTTAAAATCGAATATAAAGATACTCTGAAGTTACGTTGATTGCAAAGAAGAGCTTGGTTTGACTTGTGTGCTTGATAATTTCACCTATTTTCCCTCACTCTTAAAAGTAAATAAATAAATAAGTGAAAAGTCTGCAACTTGGAGATGTACTCAGATGGTGCATTTCTAGCAGTATAAATTCCCTTTCAGAGACTTCTTACAGAAGCATGCAGTGACAGGACAAGGGGGAATGGCTTCAAACTGAAACAGAGAGAGTAGGTTTAGATCAGGTATGAGGAAGAAATTCTTCCCTGTGAGGGTGGTGAGGCCCTGGCACAGGTTGCCCAGAGAAGCTGTGGCTGCCCCATCCCTGGAAATGCCCAAGGCCAGGTTAGACAGGGCTGGGAGCAACCTGGTCTAGTGGAAGGTGTCCCTGCCCGTGGCAGGGGGTCTAAACTGGACGATTTTTAAGGTCCCTTCCAACCGAAACCATTCTGTGATTCTGTGAAATGAGGAAAAACCCCAGCATACTCAACAGAAGAAACTGGGTGAGATGAATCTGTTTTTTAAAGGTCAGATTGAATTTGGGTGTTACCACTTTCTGTTCGTTCCATATGGTCAGTGGCAGCATCAGTTGAGCTGTTTTTTGAGTTTTTAAGATGAGTTTGTGTCTGGACTTATTCACACACCGCTTAAAAAAGGAAAACCCAAACCCAACCCTAAAGTGGATCTTTTAGCATATTAGTTGTTAGTGGTTGTTCATCCAGATAAAGGACTGATCTGACTCGTTGGAAATTCTGTGGTGCTTTACCCTCGATATTATGAGATTGCAGTGCTCAGGTTTGTGTGGGTGAGTGGGCAGTCCTGCCTGAGTGTGCACATACAGACTCTCTAGCAGCCTCTGGGCTGAGGTTAATGAACTTTTTCTGTTCCCTTTTGTTCTGTCTGTAGCTTCCTCGGTTTTGGGCTCTTGCAAGAATGCAGACTGGTCTAAAAACTATGTAGATTACATAATGTGGGGCTGGGGTTTATTCCAGCTGCGTGGTAGCTGATCTCGGTTCCTAACAGGTTTGAAAAGCTCTTCTGCCCACCAAACTTAGAGCAGGTGTTTGCTTCAGCAGTGGCATTTGCTGATTTCTTGTTCTTATGTTAATTTGGGGAAAGACAATATTTTCTGGAGGACTGAAGGATGCTGAGAGCTCGCTGTTCTATTTGTTCCCATCAAATAAGCATGGATTGAATGCAAATATTCAGGGATGGTGTCAGGACGGAGAGGATGAGAGGGGTGTTTGCAGTTAATGTCTGCCAAGAATTGAGGAAAATTAACACAAAATTCTTGTGGTTTGGGAGAATACTCACTGGAGGAGTTGTCTGCTCCACAGATGAGGGCTGTACGGAGTACTTGGGATAACTGGTTGGAAACGAAGGTTCACATACGATTTGCAGGGAGATGTTTCAGCTTCCTTGGGATGTAGTAACTTGTAGTTCAGTTGCTGAGCACTTGTCAAGGGAAGGACCCCACACTCCTTGCTCAGGCAGAAATCTCACTGGAATCAGTGATAAGGATTTGTTGATATTGAGGCCTGAAAATACCTCTGCGCTGTCTTAAGTGTGAGGCAGGACTGCTCAGCAGCCACTGAACAAAAAGGTTGGTGTTTATTCAGAGAGTTTGTTTCCTTCAAGTTGTCTATTTTCATCTTCTTTAAGGTCCTGAGGTTATTTCAGGAATGATGTTTCTGGTGTTGTCTATTTTAGACACTTGACGTGGGATTTCAAACTCTGCTGAGGTGCTGGTGGTGGTACAACATGTGTCTGGTTTACGGTAACTCCTGCTCAGATTTGTAATGCAAATATCATCTCTTCTGCAGATTTTCAGAGCTCTGGTTCCCCTGGAATTGAGCCTTTCACCTCACTTGCATTGTGAAAGGTGATATCCATCTAATCCCACCGCATTAAGATGAATCTCACGTGGATATGTGATTTTTAAAGTGAGATGAGGTTTATCCAGAGTCTCTTAATTGCTGGAATAATTCCAAACAGCAAGTAGTAAGATCTTACCTTCTTTTTATCGTCGTGGTTCTAAACAGAGAGCATAGGCTTCCTTCTTAGTTGTTATTTCTTGGTGTTTTGCCATAAAAAGCAGAGAACAGTCTAAAGATAATTGGGCAAAGGAAGCTCGGTGCTGGATGTGGAGGGGTTTTTTGTGTTGCTAGAAGAGGATGAGCATCCTAAAGACTTAAGTGAAACTCACTTGGAAAAAAAGCTTGATTTGGTATATAAGCAGTTTTTTAGAATGATGCTGCTTCTCCTCCTTGAAGCTCTTCCAACTGAAATACACACTGCCATATGCTGCTGGAATACCAGCACGAAAACTGGATTAAAATACAAATGAACAGAGCTGCAGTTTGAGGCTTTAATTCTGCAGTGGGATCCAAAATGGTTCCCTTTTTCACTCTACTAAACACCTAAAGTTAGTTTTACAACATGCCTATGCAAAACATTTTGGAGGCTTTGGGTCTGAAACAAGGATGAAGAGGTTGAGAGGGGGAGAAAAGAAACATTTCCAATTTTTTTGTCCTGGTCTAGGGGCAGGCACAGGTGTTTGGGTGCCCAGTGTTCCACCTATAGCAAACAATTATAAGGCAAATTTTGTAAGCAGCTCAAGAACCTTGGACGCTGAATTGGACATGCAGATATCCAGCTCCATTGGACTAATCCAGCTATTTGGTAGCTTCCAGAACAGCAGCCATAGTTTCACAGTCATCTTTACTTCTGCTCTTTACTTAAAATAGCTTCAAGACACCAATATTTAAGTGTTACATTGGATTTGGACTTTTTAATTTGTGTGTTAATCTTTTAAAATCTACTTGTGAATTTAAAGAGAATTTGTGGACTGTATAAACAGGCTCCTTAATTGGGGAACAGATAGTTTCGATGCCTCATTTTTATGTTTTACATAGATATTTGCTAAAGAAAAATGCAAAGTTTCCCAGCTACTCTTCTCCTGAAAGTTGTTTTGGGCCACAGTCATGATGAATAATAATGAGAAATAAATTAACAGAGCTGTATGTTGCTGTCATTGATGGGGAAGTGCTCCTGCTGCTTTTATTCCAAATGCTCATCCCATAGTGGTTGATGCCGTGATCTTGGGAGGAAACATCTTAGTTTAATTTGTGTGCTTTATTAAAGCCATAGATATTTATTTTAATAACAACATCAGGTACTTGTAATGTCAAAAGGGCTGGAAAACTGTGATGCAAACCAGTGATTTTTCTTTTTTCTTCTTTTTTTTTTTTTCTTCTTTCCCTGGATAAAGAAGACCTGACAGGAATGCGTGGAAATTATCAACAACATTCCTGACCTAGTATTCAGGAACAATTGGGCTACTACTGTTTCAATAATTGATAATTAATGAGACTTTATAAATAACACTTTGAGTTCTTTTTACGTGCCTGCTGGGGTTTTTTGGAAGGGGGAGGAATGTCAGACAAATTTCTGGCATTTCTGTGCTACCTTGGAGACTAGAAAATGTTTCATTATTGGCATCTGAGATTCTTATGTAACTTGGTATTTCTGGGAACAAGAATTTTAAGAAAAATGCTGAGCAGTTCGAATCTCCTCATAAAATTAGAAGATTTAAAACCACTGTGCTAAATACTTCTGTGATAATTTCCCCAGAAATATTGGTATTCCAAGCTCCTGGAATACATTAATTTTGCCGGGATTGCGTCCTTGAAGAGTTAAAACTCCAATCCCGTAGAGTAAAGGACGCACTGGCAGCTATTACATAAAACCAGTGTATTTGCTTCTGCAAATATTCAAATGCCCTGATCTCTTACTGCTGTCAAGAGGTTTTTTATTAGTTTTCTCCAAATTCAAGGTCTGTAATTCTAACGGGACAAACCAGGGAAGGACTTCCCTGCTTTTCTCCTGTGAAGCAGCCTGGCTTATCTTACCCACTCTCCTGTTACATTCAATAGAGAGGCCTTGATTGAATTTTTTTTTTTCAGTATAAAATGAAAATAGTGGCCCGTTAAGTATTACCTGCTGTGTGAATTTCCTGATTCTTAAGTGGATTAGAAATTGCCATATTCCATTACCTTCTTGGGGACACAGATAGTCTGGCACAGCAATCCACTGATTTGGGATGACTCAGAATTAAAAATGAGTCAGTTATGCCTTATTCGGTTTAATTTTTTTTTTTTTTTAATACAGAATTAGAAGAGTTCAGAATCTATATACTTTATTTCTCGTGTCAAGAAACAATCTTCCTTGCTTAGATTATTTCTTCTGGTGTTTTTCACTTCTCAGGGCACATTTGTGATGTTGATCAGTTTGTTCTCTTTGTTCCCCTTTCCTCTCGGAGTACAAGGTGTTGGTAGAACAAGTACATCCAAAAGTCTTATCTTCCCCTGGATTACTGAACTGGGTGTGCTGTGCACTTTGGTGCCTCCGAGTATTATCTACACTTTAGTCAAAAATTCAGGTTCAGGAGTTGCAGAAGGGGTGGCAGTAAAACGTGTTTGGATGATAGAAGGGCTGGAAGGAGGGAGCTGTGTCATACAAGCAGCAGGCATGTCTTTAGTCACTTCTGTTAAGTGCTTTTCTGGCTAAACTGGTCTCCTCTTGCATAAATTCTCATATTCTAATAATACACAATTGGAGTTACCATTTACGTCTCCTGTAAATTAAGGTCTTACATTCTCTTTCTTTTCTCTCTTTATTTTCCATGTTACTTCTTGAAGTAATGAGGTGCAAGAAAAATAGAAATCAGGTATTTTCCGTGCTTGTATTATTGCAGATAGGTTTACCAAGGAGAAAAACATCTTTAAAATGTTTCTTTCAAGGCAGAGGAGCACAGTTGATCTTGAGACTGCACCAAAGAGTAAGCATTACATAGCAGTAACAATAAAATTAAACGTGTAAATTAGCTCCAGTACTAACTTTAGTATTTCATAGCTAGCTTTTAATAAAAGGCAAGCACTGTTAGGACAAGGGGAATGGATTTAAGCTGAAAGAAAATAGATTTAGATTGGATATTTGGGGAGGGAGGCCCTGGCAAAGGTTGCCCAGGGAAGTTGTGACTGCCCCATCCCTGGAAGTGCTCAAGCCCAGGATGGATGGGTCTTGGAGCAACCTGGAATAGTGGAAGGTGTCCCTGCCCATGGCAAGGGGGTTGGAACTGGATGATCTTTAAGGCCCCTTACATCCCAGACTTCTCTGTGGTTCTATGGAATTTTTAGATTCATGTCTGTGTCTGGTTTTCTGTGGAAGGAGATAAGAATTTTTCCTCAGAAGTGCATTTTGCATGCTGTTAAAAGCTCTGTAGTCCTAAACCACCAAGTAATGGTAAATATTTAGCAGCGCTGTTGCTGAAAAGTGACAAGTTACTTCAATTTCGAGCTTGTTTGGCTTCCAGCTGTAATACCTCGCTGTGCCTTTCTCTGCAGGGATTGCAGGGCTGCTTGTTATTTGTCATCTTTACAAAGTACCTACAAAAACAAGGTCAGGGACTCGTCTCCTTGACGAAGGAGACGTTTGGCCCGGCGTCACGGAGTCTGTGTCCCAGCCAGCCCCGCTGCTTTCCGAGCTCTTCCCTGAACACGTGCCAGTGCTTCGGCAGCGTTGGGTATCGGAACTGGACGCGAAGTCCTGGCCTAGAACTCGGCTTGATTTGTTGCACGAACACTGAGCTGATGTCATCAGCCAAGCCCTTCATACGGCTTTGCCCTGCACTGGCCGTCCCTGCCAGGGTGATTCAGTGCGGTTGGTCCCGAGCCCTTTTCTGGGAGAAAGTGTCCAAGTCACGGAGGAGTAGCCTGAATCCCTTCAAATATGGGCGACGTTGATTTGTTAGGATTAAAATCAGTTGTTGTCTTCAACCGCTGTCTCGCTGTGGAGTGTTACTATTTCCACTGCCAACGCTTTAGTTATCTACAAACTTAAGTATTTTTATTATCATTATTATGCAGATTGTTTATAAAATTCCCAAGGCTCAGTCCCATGTCTGTTTTTCCTTCATATCACCCATCCTCTAATAGGGAAGCCACTATCCACTTGCTTTGCATGAAAAAGCTGTTAACCAGCTCTGGAAAAGATGAGGGGTATCCCAGGTGAATATTCTTACGGACAGAATGAGTCATTTTTGTGTGGACTTTTAACATGTGGGTGAGTGAATCATCAGGTGTTGAACAGATCAATCTTTTTTAATAGGACACGCACAAGATAATGTTTTCTCACTGAGACAACTTGTAGCTGTCTAAAGACAATATTACAGAGGCAGAAATAGAGTGACGTCGTGTGCCTTGGAGCATGATACCTTGGGAGGTGATCCATGAAACAGCTCAGTGTTGCTTTTCATAGTTCTTGGTATGCATGGGGAGCAGTGGCCTTTAAAGTGTTGTTAAGAACAGAAGATTTTGGTGGGGGGGAATAATAAAAAGTTGACTGAAAGTTGCGTAAGAAATTGAGCGAGACTTTGACGTTCTGATGTGTTTGTGTTACAGAGGAGTTGTAGGTAAGTTGTGCCTGTCTCTTTTCCTTATAAAGTGATAGGACAGGAGGAAACGGCCTCAAGTTGCACCAGTGGAAGTTCAGTTTGGATTTTAGGAAAAATTTCTTCACCACAAGACTTGTCAGGCCCTGGCACAGGCTGCCCGTGGCAGTAGAGGAGTCACCATCCCTGGAAGTATTTAAGAATGTGTGGATGTGGCACTTGGGAAGATGGGTTAATGGTTGGATTTGGTCATCTTAGAGGGCCTTTCCAACCTAAATAACTGTGTGTAAATTTGCACACCTCGTGGTGGTGATCCAACATGTATCCAAGAGCATGTGAACATTTAAAACCATAACTGCAAGTCTTTGGTGGAGAGCTGTGCCCAAGGCCCATTTAGATAGTAAAAAAAAGCTGAATTTCATAGATTGTCTCAGTGTTGGGGATTTTTTTTTCAGTCCACAGCCAAGTTCTACTATTCTATCCAGAATTATTCTTAGTGTTGGGTTTGATTGAGATCTGAAAATGACAGAGCAAAACCATCTTGCTGTTAAGACTGGTTTTAGGATAGGAAATAAAGTGACATTTAGCCATGGGTAGGTAGGGTTGAGGGATTCAGTGAAAACTCACCACAAGTTTACGTGAAAAACTGGTGGTTCTTTCCTAGAACTTGATCTAAGGTTTAGTTTTGTACCAGTACTGTGAGCTCAGGCAATTTTCTTCAGTTTCATTGGAAAGCACTTCTCAATAGGTGTCTTTTAGAGGGTTTTGAAGGGATAAAAATTATTAGAGAGAGCATTACATGGACAAAACAATTTTCTGAGCAGCACAACTTTTTACCTGAGTCAGGGCTACAGGCTAGAAACACAATTTTTGGTCACCAAAGTAAATTTGAAGAGAGATGAATTCATTCATTGCAAAGGAAGGTGCAGATGCTTTTAGAATCTGACCAGATCTCTGTACGTAAAAGCATCTTCTTCATCCTTGCAGACTTCTGAATATGGATTTCGTATAGAGTAGAAGGGTTGAACACCAGAAGTGCAATAATAATAAAAAAACACACCACCACCCCCACTCTTCACACCCCCCCCTTCCCAGCTGTCTAGCTCAGTGAATTTCACACCACGGTTGCAAGGCCAGAATGATTATGAATTAGGGTTAGCACAAAATCTAGCTATTTGAAAATTTTACAGCCTTTTACTGTAATGTAAAGGCTAGAATTTCTCCGAAAAGCAAATCTGAAAAATGCACAAGGGCAAGGAGGTCTCACTTTGAAAACCCAATTCATTGTGACAGAAAATGAGATTTTTAACCTTGTCTTTCAGTCAGAACAAATTGTGCCGTGTCCCCTTGCACTTTGCCATTTGAGTTCTCATCTGTTCTGCACTCCTTCATGCCAAGATCTGCATCCCCAGTTGAAGTACATTAAAAATCATGGGTATAATCAACATTTTTTGACTACTGGTTAATTTTTGATCTTTATTCTGAGTGTCCTTGGGCAAGGCCCCAGGCTATCATGGCCAAGTTCACAGGAAGTGCAGACTATGGTGAGATTTATTTAAAATACTGCGCTGTGAAGAGGCTCTCGGAGGGAGTATCTTTATTGTGGTGAAAGTAATACACCAGGTTTTCACTCTGCAGCTTCAGCATAGCTCACTCTAATTTAGTTAGCCCAAGGCTATAACATACTGCTTTTCAGGATTGTAGAATAGCCATTAATGGGAATTTGCTGAGAGTGTGTGCCTGAAGGAAAGTGTGCATAAAAAATTAAAGCCTCCTGCTTATGATGTGGTTGGTATGTGCTGTTGTCCTTGATCTAACTTAACTGGGTGGTACAGGTGAGAGCAGCACAGCAGTTCTCTAAATAAGTCACTTCAGCCTTGAAATCCGTGTTTGATAAGATTTTGTTGGCCTCAGTGGTGTGCAGCTGGTTCTTACAAATGAGTTTTCATCTGTGTACCCAGTGATTTACAGCCCTGTGCACACAGGAGTCTCTTTGCTTTAAGGATGGCGGAAGATACGTGGCTTTCAAATATCCTCACGCTCAGGTAGTATTTAATTATGTCTTAAAGTAATTGGTGATAAAGGTCCAATTCCAGGTTCTCAGTGCATGACCCCTTGCTCTGGGTGGTGTCACCTTTCCTTATATTGGCATCTTTCTTTTCATAGGAAAAGAGGGCAGGTTTAGATTAGATACTGAGAAGAAATTGTTCCCTGTGAGGGTGGTGAGGCCCTGGCACAGGTTGCCCAGAGAAGCTGTGGCTGCCCCATCCCTGGAAGTGCCCAGGGCCAGGTCGGATGGGATTTGGAGCAACCTGGTCTAGTGGAAGGTTTCCCTGCCCATGGCAGGGGGTCTGAACTAGATAATCTTTAAGGTCCCTTCCAACCCAAACCATTCTATGACTCTATAATATTTAATAATACGTATTTTTCAGACTGTTGCTATTCATGGCAATATCAAGAGGTAAAAATTCTTCTATTGCTGCGGAGGAGTATTTATAGAAATAAGCTCCACACCACCTCCCTGCTTGCTGCCGTGTTTTAAAGGAGGTGTGAGAGCTGTGAATGCATCCTTCAGGGTTTCAGGAAAGCATTGATACTTCGGTGGGCCATGCCAGAACACCTCAGTGTATGTTAGGATTTAGTAACATCCCCTAGAGATAAGTCAGAGTTCCCCAAGAAATCCCAGACGGAAACCAAAATCAACGTACGGGCAGGAGAAATGGTGATTGCCATTGTAGATAGAACAATCTACCTTAATTCTCCCAAGGAACGTGTAGTGAGGTGGCTCAGTGGCTTTTCTTCTTCCCACTGCTTTTAGCACAGCATATTCCTGTGGGATTGTAGGACAGGAAAACTGCTGTGTTCCACAAGGCACTTGCACACAGGGCTCTCTTATCCCGCTCTAATTATGCTCAGTGTGGCAGCTACTGCTGTTAAGGACATGCTGCACTCGTGGTATAAAAAATTGCTAGAATTTAGCTTTTAATTTATTTGTCGTCCCATTTGGAGGGAACACTTAATGTGATTTTGCGTAATAAAACCAACTATGTGAGCATCCACAGAGGTGATTTTCTAAATTTAAGATTTCCTTTGAATTTATTCTTATCTCAAATAGATTGGATTACTATAGACTGTGTCAGCGTGAGTCACTTGTAAGTGCCTGTTAATCCAATAAATCTGAGCGGTTTCTTATGGAAATACTATTTTCTGATTTCTATTTATATGATGGTCCTGGCCTTGTTGAATCCACGCTGACTTCACTGGAAATATCTCTTTGGAAAAAAATGATACAATTTCACATGCTAATGGAAATTGCAGTGAAGCAGTAAAACGAAAAATAGCCTCAAGTAATTAATAAATGGTTTAGAAGTTCTTTGTGTCACCTTTATTAGGTGTTTTGTAGTGATACTGCCTCAGACTAAAAAGAATCGTCAGAGGGGGTTGTTTTGTTGTGTTTGTGTTGTTTGTTGTTGTTTGTTTGTGGTTTTTGGTTTTTCCCCCCAGTTAATAATGCTGTTCTACCCCCCATATTATGTTTTTACATTACCCTGCAAGTTTTTTTCCTTCAGTTGTTGCCACTGCCCTACTCAAGGGTGTTGGTGCTTGCATCACTTTAAGCATTAATTTCCCACCCATAACATACTCAGCTACTGGAAACTAAACACTTAAATAGAGAAAAGTAGCTGTTTTAAAATAACTTCAGCCTTTTTCTGTTTTACTTGTGCAGGAACTGGTATTCAGTGGCAGCAGAAGGCAAAAGCTTTGCTATGCTTTGGAATTTTTGCCTGAAATAAGAAGAAAAAAAATCAGCGTAAGAAATGTTTTTTTTTCAGCCTGAGATCAGTGTGCTTCTGTAGCAGAGAGGGAGGGTCTAAACACTCCTAAAAGCTGGCTGGTAAACCTGGTCCTCTTTTGAGCTAGAAAGTGCAGAATACAACAATTTATACTGTGCATTGGGAATTTCTAGTGCTGAGGTGGGGAAAAAAAAATGCATTTACTGGAAGCAGTTTGACGAAATTCAGTGTTTGTAACACGTGCAACAGCGCTGCTACTGTAAGGCACCACAATTTTCATAATCCTAAATTTGCGTGTATGCACCAAGTTTCCAAATATCTTCCTCCTCTCTGTCTCCGCCGTTGAATTTTCCCGTGCATGGCATGAGGGAAGGGATGCTGAAAATCCCTGGATTTTTGACGTGTTAAGACAGATTTCTGTGGATGTTCACTGCCTACTTCGTGACACAGGGAATGTTTATTGAGCCTGTGCAGTAAAACGCTGCCGAGGGAACTGGATCCGTAGTGGAGGAGATGAGAAATTTTAATCCTTATCTGTGGCGTTTTGCAGAGGCAGCTCAAGACTGTGAGATGGAGATTTTAGATGTGTTAGTGGTAGTATTTTATTGGTAGCTACTCTAAATCCTGATTAATTGGGATTTCAGGTAATTTTACCAACTAAGCACAGGACCTGGTCTAGGGGAAGGCGTCCCTGCACATGGCAGTGGTTGAACTAGAGGATCTTGAAGGTCCCTTCCAGTCCATTTTATAGTTCTGTGATCTCTCCAGAAGATACTTAAAGAAGTACAGAGGATACACAGAGACTTGAAGGTTAATAATGTCTAGAGTAAAAGCACAAGAGAAAAGGGAGAAAAAAAGCCAGGGATCATGTTGATACATTAAATTTGAGTCATTTGCAAAGTAGAAACAAGGGTACAATTCAGAATAAATGTAAAAGCATATTAGAATCACAGGATGGTTCAGGCTGGAAAAGACATTAAAGACCATCCAGTTCCCAACCCCCTGCCATAGTCAGGGATATCTTCCACTATCCCAGGTTGCTCCAAGCCCCATCCAGCCTGGCTTTGGACACTTCAGGGATGGGGCAGCCACAACCTCTCTTAACAACAATTAGATAGGGTTTATATAAAAATCTAAGGTACAGAAAGATGGGTAACCAGCATTAATAGGGAACATAAAAAGACCTTGTAAATACATTGGAAGTTGGAGGAAGTCAAGGGAAAATGCAGGTCTCCTTAGCAGAGTGAAGATAATAAATCAGGGATACCACACTGAATAAAACTGCCGAGCGTAATTGTGTTTAATCATGGATCTTCTGAAGGAACCAAAATCCCTTTGCACTTGCTGTGGGAATAATTTTTGTAATTAACAGGTCTCATTTGAAAACAGTGTATTGTGATTCTTCCCATCTGAGACCGGTGCAGACTCCGTCATTTTACTGGATAACAGGTGTGGGCATGTGTGGGTGGGCAGCCTGACTGAGAGGCTCAGAGGCCAATTTTCTTCAGAACACTGACAGTTTAGAAATCAAGAATTTACAAGTGTTTCAATAAATATATTTATTGCAGTGGATTAGACCAGTTTGGGTAAGGCCAAATTGCTGTGTCTGACCGAAACGGGCTGTGTAGCAAAAAGAGCAGTGTATGGAGAGATGTGGAGTGTAAAGCTGTGGTCTGAAACAAACCTGCTGATTCCTAGATAAATCTGGTTTCTAAACCTGGGTTTGATTTCATAGAAAAGTTAAAATTAAGTTTTCTTTTCTAGTAAAAGCACATACCTGTTTCAAAAAACAGTTCTAAACTAAGAAGGGGAGGGCATGGATGTTTTTGGTACTGGGACACAGGGGCGTTTTTTTAAATTTGTTTGTGGCCAGCAATGTGGCACAAATTGCCAGGAGCTGGGATTGAAAGTTCTGTTCCCTTCCAAACACAGACATTAACAGTAAAAGCAGAAATAGGGATGTTTTTGTTGTTGTTTATGACCTTGTTGCACTCCCACAGAGCTATTGAGAGGACTCTCCCCTTGGGTACTTGGGCACGTGAATAAGGAAGGCTGAGTTCACCCTGTAGGTTTCCTGGTTTATATGGAATCATGGAGTTGTTGGGATTGGAAAAGACCTTTAACATCACTTAAATCCAACCATCAGCTTAGCAGCACCATCATGTTCACCACCAAGCCATATCCCCAAGTGTCATATCCACATGTTTTCTGAGCACTTGCAGGGATGGTGCCTCCAGCACTGCCCTGGGCAACCTGTGCCAGTGCTTGACCACTCTTTCCACGAACAAATTCTTTCTAATACCTAATCTAAACCTCCCCTGGCACAACTTGAGGCCATTTCCTAAAATGAAAGGTTCAGTTAATAGGTCATTTTAACATCAACAGCAACAACAAAATTACACAGTCTGTTCCATAGGCTTTGTGCAAACCTGATGCTCCCTAAGTGCTGCATACTCAAATAGAATTACATATTTCTTTGTAAGAGCAGGAGATCCAATTTCTGTGCCATTTGATGGGATGGGTTTGGTACTGGCTGTTTATAAAACACTTGAGAGCACAGCAGAGAGGGAAGAGGGGGATGAAAAAAACCAAAAAGTAATAGCAGAAGATGTTTTGGTAGTTAAGTACTTCTCTTGTAGGAGAGTTGTTTCCAGGACAACAAGGTTGATGGAGTTACACAGTGAGTGTGTGTTTTCTTGCCTCTTTGACTTGTTAATCAGTGAGGTAGGAAAAGTTTGCTTTGTGCGTGAGTTGTGTTACATCAGTTATTTTTAGTCTGCACTTGATTCTCCGTGTGCCTCTTTTTAGCTGTTTAGGAGATACCTGTCATGCAGGAAATCATATTTGCCTTGGAGTTTTTTTGAGGTCACATGGTATTTTAAAAAAATGACGATCTGGACTAATAACAGCTCTTTTTGATTTGGTTTTTTTGTGTGTGTGTTTGTTTCTCAAAGAAATAAAACAGCTTTGTGCTTTAAGTTCCAAGCTCATCTCACTGGTGGGATGTGAGTTTCTTTCACTGTTTGCAGAGAATTTTTCCTCTGTTGGTATAATACGCATTTTTTTTTTGTATATACTAATGATATACTGTCATGCAAATGAATTTGGAATAAATTAAAGTATTAATTTTCTCCTAGAGTATATTCAGCTGTAGGATTCCATTGTGAGATCTATTTTCAACTGGAGTTTGGAACTTAGAGTAAGGCGGCACTGAATTAAATGGAGTTGCCAATTTTAAAGGGGCACAGCTCGCATAAAATCACACCCATCTCCAAAATATGTTGATCTATTTAAAATCTGGAGGAGTATGATGAAATCTGTACTTGTGTGGTTTTCCTTTGTATATTTGATTGTACTCTGAGTTTAATTTTTTTCTTGATTGTTTTTTTCCTGCACAACAACATTTTGAGAAAGAAATGTCGTTTTTTTTAAAAACCACAAATATTGGCTGTGCATTTTAGAGGCAAAAATAACAAAAAAAGTGTCCAGGTCATTAGTGAAAAGCACACTTCATGAAATTCTATTGTTTTGCTAAATTAAATAGCTCGAAGTTGAACTGTGCCCCTTATAAAGGAGTTTGATGATTTCATACCCCCTAATGATACATGTATTTATTTCATATTGAGATTTTAGAATTTAGGATTAAGAGAACACTTCTCATGCATAGTTGTCTGATGAATTAATGAGATACTTGGCTTCCTTCTGAGTGTGCTGGAGTTCTGCTGTTGCTGAAGGTTGGATGCCACATGCTCAGATCTGTGTGATCACTTGTGAACAATTAAGGTGTATTCTTTGGATTTATTTTTCCATCCAGTTCCATGATCCTTTATTGATTTGGGAGAATGACATGGCATGAAAAGTGCCATGCTCAGGTGACTGTGGTGATCACTGAACTGTTTCTGTATCCTGGGGCTTTCTAACTTGTTGGAAAGGGAAGGGAAGCAGTTTGACAAATCCATGTTGGCATTTACTTGTTGCTTTGTTATCCCTTCCTGGCTGCAAACCATAGCCAGAGTCAGGATTCTTTCTGACTTGTGTCCTCCTCTTTCCATCTCTTTCTTTTTTTTTTTTTTTTTTAATACACTCTTTTTTTATTTTATTTCTTTTTCCTTGCAAATGACCATTTTCAGCAGAACAAGAACTGCACTGACCTTGAGCAATGAGATGTGCTTCATTTTCCACTACGTCCCCAGCTATTTAGTTATTCCATTATCTGGAGCATACCAGTTCTTCATGGAGGTTTGAGTAGTTCTTCCAGGTCGCTACTTAGCCTAGTAAGGGAATGAGGAATTCTTTTGCTACTTCTGCTGGAAGTTTGCTAATTATGTGGTTAAATAGAGAATGTAGCATCAGAGCATTCTTTTTCAGGACAATACTCTCATAACTCTACTTAGGAGACTTTTCTGTTTGTTTTTCTGGTTGCTTGCTTTTTTTGTTTTAATTCTCAGGAAGGTATGGATATATTTTCTCTGTTTCTACAAATATGAATCCGAAGCCCAGAGCAGGAGATCAGGGCCAACCCCTTCAATGTTCAACTCCCACTGAAGTGTCTTAGGGTGCCTGGAGCACGGGGGCTGCCAGGTATGACCCCAAACCAAGGGCAAGTCATCACCTCTCTGAGTTAGGTGCTGGGGCCACCAAGGAGCAGTCTCAGATCTGCCAAGACACTACAAAAATATCTTTGAGCAATCAGATCCTTTCTTTTTAAAATGTTTATTCACTTTCTCTGTGGCTGCGAGGAATTTCTTTGGTCAACTGTGCTGCAGGTTTTGCAGTTTATTTGTAGTTCTTCAGTGTTAGGCTCAAATCACCAGGCAGTCTCCAAGGTTCATCTTGATAGAGCAGTTTCGTGTAACAGGAATACTCTGGCAATCAAAATCAGAGAAACAGATGAGAAGGACGGAAATATTTTCCAGTGTTGACTAAAAGCAAGCAGTAAGCTTCAAGCTTTAATTAACAATGTAATGAGAAACGTCAATTCAAGCAAATACTTGTCTTTTTTTAACAGAATTTGTTTTCTTTGTTGTGTTGCAGAAAAAGAAACGGTGGCTGAGTTGCACAAGTGAACCAGGACAACCCAAAACGTAAGTCAGAGAAGAATTCTCATGTTTCTTCTTTCCTAGGACTGTTGGTCAGTTGTCCAGTTAATTACAAAGGCCATTGGTTTTCCTCATTTCCTGGCCTGTGTGTGCAGTTTGTGGAACTGTCTGAGTTCCCTGGTTTGGAGCCAGGTGGCTCAGGGTGAGTGGCATGAGGTGGAACTTCTCTTTTGCTTTGTCATGGCTGTGTCAAGGCACAAAGGAGTTCAAGGCTGGATTGTGTTTCAGTGACTGCTGCTGCAGCTGTGGTGCTCCAAGGGTGTGGAAGGGAGAGGTTTGAAGGCAAAAAGGGCTGGAGAGGGATTTTGGGCTCCAAAACTTGTTAGTATTCTCTATAATATGAGCTAGTGTAAGAAGAGCTTGAGCTTTACTTTAAGGCTGCTATACATTGGCTGAGTATTTTGGAATATATTAAAAAAAATTTCCTTGTGTACTGTAAGTGTTCATGGTTTGATGGAGCTTGGAGCAACCTGATTTAGTGGAAGGTTTAGCACAAGAGTTACTCCATTTTGGTCAAGAGAGCAGCTTGTTTATCAGTGATATTTGGCATAGCAAGCCTTACTGACCATCTTTCTGATTCACTTGATAATGGCAAATTTTAAAGAGGGACACTTTCAACTGTCTTGAACAGAGCATGTTCTGTGTGATAACAACATCTACATTGCCATTGTAATAACAAAACCTGATGTGATTCTGAGTCTGGTTTCACCCCAGCTAACAAGTGGACTCATTAAAAGATGGTGTGAGGTTTTCTATGTATTGTTGACTCAACTCTAAAATATCTATAACTCTGCAAAATGTGTCTCAGCTTGTTTACTAAGCGATAAGTATATTTTTAATGCAGAGGTTTTGAAATTATTGGTGACTCCAGTTTGTCCAACAGCCTTTGTGGGGTGTTTGAGTTACAGGTTTTTTTATTACTGATATGAATGCCATTTTAATTTATACCTGTCTCTCTTTTTTTCTGTTGGAAAAATTTAAGTAATTCTGCAGACTTGCTTTTTATAGACACTCAATATTAAAAAAAAAAAGTGGTAGAACATGTGTCAGGCATCTGCAATTCCTTCAGCATCATGTTTTCCACAATGATTTAATAGCTATTGAGTGTCCTCACATATCTTTGTTTCCAAGACCTATTTTATGGTAATAAATCATCTTGGCTGTAAAATTCTTGAAATGATTCAATAGGACGATGGTTTCCTTAGCACATTCCCTGAGAGATCATAGATAGAAATGGAAAAGTCCTTAACCAGGTCAGCTTTTTCCCTGCAATTCATGTGGTCAGTGCTGGAAGTGATAACGGAGTCACCAGCGTTTGTGCTGGGGAACTGCAGTTCTCCAGTGCTCCCTGTTTATCTCTTGCTATTTTACGGTGAGTTTTCTCTTAGAGGTACTAAATTACATTGAGAAATGCCAAACCAGATAGAGAATAAAAGATTTGTCATGGTGTGATGCAACTTCTCATTCTAAAAAAGGACTGTCTCAAAATTCATATAAAAATACCGGTGAAATTACCCAAGACTTCCTTAATTTCCTCATCCGTTTGCAGATGAGGGTGGGGACGGTGCAGTCCTTGGGGTAGAGTGTGATCTAGTAAATTGTCAGGGATGTGAGGATGGTTAAGTTGTGATACCTGATTTGTCAGTCTCTGTAGGGTGGTCATGCCTTTTATAAGCCCTTGTGGCTTTTTGACACCTGGAAAAGGCTGTTTAAATTGGGCATGGTTTACTGGGAGCAGGCAAGAAAGGAATTCAGCCAAGAGCCCATGAGGAGTTCTGAGTATTAAGTAGCTCATCTGGAACATCACGTGTGCACAGGAAAAGGAGATGTGTTTTTGGTCAAAACTCTGCACATCTGGAGTTCCACTTAAAAAACCAGGAGGTTAGAGAGGGATTCAAGGAGAGATGGTACCCCTTGGTTTTAAAGTTGTATCTTTGTGAATTACTGCTGTTCTCTTTCTGTGATGTTGAATATCAGATATGGTTGAAACCTCTATGGCTGCCCAGAGAAGCTGTGGCTGCCCCATCCCTGGAAGTGCCCAAGGCCAGGCTGGATGGGGCTTGGAGCAACCTGGGATAGTGGAAGGTGTCCCTGCCCATGGCAGGGGGTGGAAAAAGATAAAGTCTCTTCGAGTCCAAGCCTTTCTATGATACTGGAACTTCAAGTTCTTTCATGCTGAGGGAAGCAGTAAGTTCTGAGGTTAGTTCTTCCATGGGCATTTCCGTAAAATAATCAGGCTTTAGGATCTGGGATTCTTGATTCTCTTTCCTGCCTCAGAAGAGGAAATAAAGCTTTGCAGTAACCCCAAGGTTTAGAGCAGATTAATATATTAAATTAGATTAAGTCTCTTACATTTGTTTTGGAAAAGGGAACCTTGTATTGCTACAGGCCTCACCTGCCAAACAGATAATTCCATTTAAACTGTGCATTTTATTCAGATGTGTTTACTACATAAACCTTAGGTTTTTCACTGGTATATTTTAAAATGATCCAAAATAGATTTTGTTATAATCATGCTAGAGAACAACCTCTGCACCTAAAAGGTGGCTACCAACATTCCATCTGTCCTGTAGGATCTTGGCAAGAGTACCTTGTGTCATGTCAGTGTATTCATTCCAGTTCATGTCCTACAGAAAAAACAGAAATAGTGGGCACACAGACGTATTTAGGGTTGGTAGAAGTATTTGCTGTCTTAGTCCTGTTTAAATAGTTGCTTGTTTGTGTGAGGATGGTCTTAAAAAGGGACCAGATGAGAAGAAGCTCTTCACTGGCTGAGGAAGAGTTCTGCTAACTCACGTACCTTCCACAAAGTCACTTTTTCAGGTGTGTTTGTCACTTTTACCTGTGAAGTGAGGGCGCCATGGCTGCTTCAGGTCTCAGACACAGCAATAAATGTGAATATTTTGACTCTTCAGCAGTAAAAGCCCAATATCTGACCTCGGGAGGAAGCCCACTCCTGGCACATCTGTGAGCAGATAGGTGTCCTGGATGTTCACTCTGAATGATGAGGGTTTGAAGAGAAAATTACAGGCAGCAAGGGTAAAGAAAGCCATTTTCCTCTTCGTATACCCCTTTTCTTCTGAGAAGGTCCATGGGCATGGGTGGCATAAAAGGAGACAAACTCCAGAGAGGTCAGTGTTGTTGGAAGTGTGGGGAGTAGCCATTCACACAGGCAGTGGGTATTCAAAGAGAAACTCTCCATTTGACAGGGCCGTCTTCTAGATGACTTTGAAAACATAAAAACACAACTTGGTTTTAAAAGAGGGCTTTTAATTTATGTCAGATGTGAAAGTACCTGCAAGTTAAATGTGTGCCTTGCAAAAAGTGAGGAGCGTGCTAAGATTAGTTCGTAGATTTCCATTTTGTACCTTGTCTCTGTGGCTTCACATAGAAGACTTTGGCACCACCATGGACACTGAGAACCTTTTATGTGCCTGTTGTAGGAACAGTCCTTGTACCACATGAGTAGGAACTGCATGCTGGAGTGATCTGTGTAGCTCACTGCACTTCATGGGGCTAAAGGATGGTTTGTCAGTGTTTTGGGTAATTGTTTCATCTCTGCCTGCAGTGAAGCATATCTGCAGCTGAACAGATAATACATAAAATGCATTATACGTGATACTAATGCAGGAAATAGAAGCATTGTAAATATATATATATATTTAGTAGCATTTTAGCAATTTCAATTTTCATAGTTTCCAAGCAGTGTTTTCTCTCGTCATAAGATGAAGGAGCGCTGGTTCAAATCTGCATTCAGTGTGCTCATATGAAAAAGAACTTGCCTTTAGCTAAAAATTTAGGACTTTCTTTTTTTTTCTCCTGTTTTTTTAGTTCTAAAATACTAAATCCTTTTATATTGTATGTGTACAGAGGAGGAGATAATGTGTGAGATACCACATCAGGAAAAAAAATAAAATCTGTGGAGCTAAGAATTAACACTTAAATCTATGTGGAAAACCTTGTTGGAGTGCAAAATGGATTTAGGTTTTTAAAATGAAAGAATGGTAGGACATGGAGATGGAGCCTGGAGATCTGTGTGTTGTTTGTGCTTCTCATCTGTTGCATAAGCTTGGACAAGCTGCTTTGCATTTTCCTGCTTCATTTCTCCTGTCAGAGATCTGTATGTTTCACTTGCTGTTGGTAAAGCACTTGAAAATCTTGAATTAGTATTATCATGGACTTCTCTAAGCTTGCTTAAAATCCATTTCCTCCTCACTTATGCCTTCCTAAAGACAAGAATAAATAGAAATTTTTTTTTTTCCCCAATGCTGTGGATTGACTGATATTCTGCAGCTGCTCAAGGCAGGATTTAACTAGTCCTTTCTGTTGCCTGAGCATCCATTGAGCAGCTCCAAATCGAGAGTCCTGTTGGGTACATCGTGTCTCTGATGTGCCAGATCTGCCAAGAGGTGTTTCCTTCTTCATTTCAATCAGCAGCTTGGAATTTCCAAACCTCCTGATGTAACAGACCTTCATAGGCTGTTCTTCCACATAAATTAGCTGGAGTTCGGAGCATCATGCGTGGGTGTCTGACCTGGGTGATGCTGGAAACGCAGTTTGTATCCCCCAAAAGCACTGCCAGGGTATCAGTGTGCTCTGCAGCATCCTCAGGTGTGTGGCACAGCACTTCAACACCCGAACCCCTCCTCACCTCCTGGCCCTCGGGGGCTCAGGGCTGATGTTCCTGTGCCAAACGGGGCCACAGCGAGTGTGAACCTCAGTGCAGGGAGACATTCTTGTCCTCAGATACTGCTGCTGCTGCTGCTGCAAGTACGTGAAGTGAATCCAAGCAGGGATTAGGCTGTGTGGATGCAGTGGTGAACCAGGAAAATGCATCGATCCTGCACAGCCAAGTGTTGCAGAAATTTAGTTTATAGAGTTAAATCGCTGCAGTTGGAAGAAACCACTCTGTGCTGAAACATCCGTGCTCAGAAGCAGCTGCCACACTGCTGGGCAGCTTTGCATTCTCCATTAAAACATTACCGGGGTCCTGGCAAGGATCCCACATAGGGAGCTGAGGAAGTGGATGGTACAAAAGCAGAACTCTTTGGGCTTTTTGTTCTGCCTCGATCCGTCAGCCCTGCTGCGACTGTGCTGTGACAGAGCATCTGCATTCCGCGTCTGGAGACACGGAGAGTGAACTCCTGAAGGATGGCTGCTCATCCCTGTGCTTCCGTTCAGGGGTGTTAAAAGCCCTGCAGGCTGTACACAAGCGAGCTGTAATTTATTTTAATTAAATACAATAGCTGCATGCATGCTGCAGAAGGGATAAGACAGGGATTCCCCACCTCTGATTTATCGTCTTGCTGCTTGGATTTCTCTGCCATTGTCTTCCCACTCACAGATTTATGCAGGGATGTCTCATCCTCTCCCTCCTGTGCTCTCAGCAATGGCATCTGTCTTTCAAAATACAACAGTTTTTCTTAAATTTTTCTGTTGTTGAGAAGCCATTCTTGCTTTATATAGCAGAGCTGTCGCTGCCTTCCTAACACACACACCTATGCAACATTTATTTTAATGGGAGAGCTACAGGAAGCAAAATCCCCATCCTTTGGAAGCCTTCTCGTAGCTGATTTTTATTTTTTGAATTAGGGATCTGGGAGTACCCACCCTGGGGCTGGCAGGCAGCCTGGCAGGAAGCTGGACAGACTGGCCTGCTGGCCAATCTTGTTGCCTTTTGTAGAGCTTTTTGGTGAAATCAGCACATTTCCATGTAATCGGTGCTTTGCAGGGCAAAATCGTTGTGTTTGGGAGGTTTTTGGGTGGCTCTGGTTTTAGACTGCAGCTTGTGATTTTGGGAAATGGTTGACTAATTTTAATAATTATACTAGAGATGATTTTTTGAGGAGAGAGGAGGTGTTTCTATGGAAGAAAATCCTCTTGGAAGGATGTTCTTCAGCTGGCATGAGGGATTGCCCGCTGCATGCCACTGCTCAGGTAGGTGCGTTGGCTGGCAGGGACCTTACATTCCCCATCCACAAGGCTTGCATAACAACTGCTTCTCACCAAATTGCTGCCCAGTGTTTTTTCTTAGAGTGGCTTACCTGGAGGAAATCCAAGCCATGTGGGACCTGGATCTTTTGGTAGGGCAGAGTAACAGCAGTCAGTGGGGAAACACAGCCCCAGAGAAGCAGCAGAAGCCTTTGGGTCTGGAGGACGGTGTGTGGCTGCACTCCCTGTACGCTGCCGTGCCTGGTGCTGCGTCAGGAGTCATGGGACTCTGGCCTTTGGGTCCTGGAAGTGCTGGGAGGAAGCCAACTTGCATTCCCAAGGCACAGTGCTGCTGTTGAACGACGTTGGCATTTTCTGGACTTCTTCAGCATCTGATGTAAAACCCCTCAAACCTCTGGCACAGCAGAACCATCTGTCCAACACTTGAGACAGATCAGGCTGTTGTTGAGTGTATTTTCTCTCTTAGTTCTCTTCAATAAATGAATCTGCCTCCTTGGAAGGTTCTTCAGATTATGAAGCATTTTGAGGCTCTGAGTTTACATTGAATCATAAATTAGCAGTTCCATGAAAATAATGTCAAGTAAAATCAGACTTCTGCTTAAGTAGTTGCTGCTTTCAGAGGAAATGTGAGTGTGACCTGGGTTCTCAGGAGCAGCTCCTGTTGTCATGGCCTTTGAGTATTCCTTAGAATGGATGTGATGTTTATACAGACATTATTAATAATCTGTATAATTTTGCTGAGCCTCTCTTACATGGAGTGCCAGCCACTAGGGAAGGATATATTTGAAAGTACTAAAAGACTTTATATGTTTGGATTTTGTTGTTGGGTGTTGGAGCTCCAATATTTGCACAGTCACTGTGTGAAAACTGAGTGTGTAAAGCCCATTGGAGAACCCAGATGATATCCAAGAGCAACAGTAAAAAAATAAGTAGGAAAACTCTCCTACTGTGTAATTAGTTTGACTAGGTTTGGTGGTTCTTGCGTACACACAGTGTAACTTCACAGGATCCCATCCAGGTACACAACAGAGAAGTAGTTCCTCAGAAATGAAAGGAAATTTAATCTTACAGAACTTTCATAATAGGAAAGTTTGGCATTTGTATTAAGAGGCTAAGCTGGTTAAGCAAACATCTGATGTTGACTTGATTTCTTAGTCTGGCTTTGGGTGTGAAACTTATCTCTACCAATGTGAAACATGCCTCTTTTTTGAAAAATATGTTTAGCTTCTTCCTCAAAAAAGTGTGTGTGCCATGAGCTCCTGCCTTAGCAAAAGGTGACTCTTTTAATTCCCTTTGTGCTCTCTGTTTTCTCCCTGTGCTCTGCTCCACTGCTAAAGGTGCAGAGGAAAACAGAAGTCTTGTAACATGGCTGTTGTTAAATAAAACTATACAGACTCAGGAGTTCAGATCCTGCAGGAGTTAACTCTGCAAACTGGTTTTTTCCATACCCAAGAAGTGTGAGTCAGATTTTGCTAAATGAGTCAAACCTGTCCTCAGATTCATTTGAAGACACTCTAATGGATGTATAAATTAGACCAGTATTATTACCATGCACAGAAATGGCTCCTGAAGCTAATTTAGTTTGCAGTGTCCCTATGAGTGCCAGGGGTGACAGGGTGAACAGAGGTGATGGGGCAGTGTGGCAGTTCAGGTTTGCCCAGGAAGGGTGGGGAATCCAGGGAATTGTGCAGTGCTGAGGATTGACACAGGTTCCCTTTAGTTCAGTGCTCCCGTGGGAGTCATCCAGGGCCTGAGAGATGGTTGGTGTGAGTGTGCTCCCCCTTGGTGATGCTGCTCAGCTGTGCCTTCATCCTGACAGCCCCACAGACAGTAGGATGAGCGTTGTCCCTGGGATTGAAAAGAACTGTGGCAAACCCCTACTCGGCTCATCTCTTGAGAGCCCTGGTTGGGCTTCCAGACACTATTCTCCAAACAAGAGCAATATTCTCCTGGAAAGAAATGCCTTTCCCCATGCTTTGCATTCCTTATGCCAACATTCCTGTGCATGAAGCTGTCCTCCCAGGTCAAGTGTCTGGAGCTGCCACCCTTCACCAGGATGTGACTCCCGCGTGGTTTGCTGGCTGTGTCATGCGGGAACACTCCCTTTCCTCGGAAGGAACTGCATGACCATTAAACCTCGAGGCACAGGCACCTTCCAAGTCTCAGTTTCTTCTCCTCTCTTCCCGTGTTTAACTCTTCCTTTGAGAAAGCTCTCTTGGGATTGTGACTTTTTGACCAGGAAATGAATTTGATGGCTCCATTCACAAGCGTCGGTCTTTGACTGGCTGCAGTCAACATCCTAATATTGTGCTCAGAAAAGTGACTAATCCCTCCTGTGTTGAAACGAACTTGTAGACAGACATGCATTTATTTTCCCTATTGCTGTGTGTAATCAACCTAGAAGGAATTTCTGAAATTTGCTTTATTTCCGCCGTTTTTTGGTGGAGACCCAGAGGAAATGAGTGATGGAATTCAAATGTAGCAGTTGAAAGATTTTTGCCATTACTTACTCGTGGTACAAAGATGGGTTGGCAGCATCAGATACGTGATATGCACAATCCCTTGTAGGTCCCTGGCTGGTTCTAATTCTTCCCATAACTCAAACCAGCTCTGAGTTGTCTTCACTCTCAATGAAGAACGTCATGTTTTTAGAAATTTATTGGGTTTAGATCATTCAGATCTTCATTATCTTTTCTAAAAGGTTTTGATTTATAGGATGATGATTGTAGAAGAGTGGAATTCAGGCTTCCAGCAGCCATCCTGTCACTTTTTTCCTTCTTTTTCCTCTAGTTTAACTCTGGCAAAGTTTTGTGAAACACACACTGTTTGAAAGGTGTTCTGTACTCTTTTTACTCCTTTTCTGTCTAGTTCTTCACTTGTTCCATCTCTGTGAGTATATAACTCCATTACCCTCCTTCATCTCCCGTCTGCCAGTAATTTCTGAGTTAATTAGCAAGAAGCTGAGAGCAACAGGTTTGAGATTTTTCATGCTCAGATTTCTTTTTGGGAAACTCTCTGTTCCAATTGGAGAAAGTAGCTTTTGCCTGAGGGAATTCAAAAGTCTGCTTCGCTGTCATGCTGACCTGCAAAGCTGTTTCTCTCTCTGATGTTCATGTAAATTTTTATTTCTAAGGAACTTAACAAGATTCACCATCAGCAGTTGCCTCTCTTTGACAGCTGCTCAAGAATGCAGTTTAAAGTAAGCCTATAATTTTTTGGCACCTGTAGCTGAGTAAGATAAACCCAATCCTGGTCCATACCAGGAATCTAGTCACTGTTGTATGGGTGCAGAGTCTCCCAGAAGGTGTTTTGTGTACGTGAGTGCTGTGTCCTATTCACTGCAGATGGTTAGGAGTGACTCCAGAGAAGACAGGTTTATAAATCAGCACTCACTTTTTATTCAGGATTTCTCAAACAGAACCACTTCCTGGACGGTGTGATAAACAGTTTAAAAAAAGAAATCTTTTTATCTTGTTTTGAATCTTTCTTGGGGTTGCTGCCCCACATGCTAGAGACAGATCTGACTGTTCTGATGCACAGGAAAATACCTGACAATCTGGTGTTTGAAAGACTATGAAAAAGCACTTTAGGGAGTGCCAGTTGTATTTTCAACCACATACATTATTGCTCAGCTTTTTACATGAAGTGTGCCCCGTGTTCTCTTCAGACAGCACAGAGAAATCTGTCTTCATTGAACCCATGTGTCATTTTTAAGCATACCAATAAGATACTGTACTGAAACACTGGACAGTATCACAAAATCCATGTATAAAATTCACCCGGTTGGTTCGTATTTTGTTGCTACAAAAATAGAAGTGAGGTTTCTGACTCCTAAGAAAATGAATTGCCATTATGGTTTTGTTGTCAGCAGGCATGAAGTGTGTGCTTTACCGAGTGCTTCTCAAAAGGGAGTAGAGTCCTTCAGTATTTAAAAGAGGTCATCGCATTACAAGCGAGCTCGTACCACAACGTCTTTTTTTGCTCTCCTCTTTTCCATTTTTGGGTCAGATGATTCAGGTTTTCCTCGGTGCTTTTAACCTTTTGCCATCTGAGTGAGCTGCTCAGGGGACAGCAGTGCTGTGAGGCCATCACTGAAAAAAATGCCTCTGCTGGGAGAGCTCTGTTTCACTGTCTCACGGTGTTTGTTTTTAGTTCTTAGCACCTTGTTACTCTCTATTTTTCCTGAGCACTCAGGTAGCATCCTGGTAAACATTCCTCTTTACTTTCTCTTTCACCTCTGACACTTTCCCCTTCTAGTATAAAAGTCCATGTGTGAGATAGAGGGAAAAAAAAGGTTTGCAGCTCATGTAATCTACCATCCTTTCGTGGAAATGTAGACTTAATTGCTGGCAACAGAGCAAAACCCAGAACATTGCTGCTGATTATTGTCATTTGAACAAAAATTTCCATACCTTGCTGGATGTTAGATGTGGATCATAGAATCCTCGTATTTTGTAACCCAAATAATAAAGTGAGTGAACGCTTTAACTTATGAAATGCAAGAGAGAGTTTCCAGTGCACTTGCGGGTTCTCCTCCATTTTAATATTTTGAAATAAATTTTAAAACAGTCATAGGGGTGTGTAAGTGTAAAAGAGTGTGTAGCTCAGCAGTGGGTGGTTGGATTCTTTGGAGACAGAGTGGTAGAGGCGGCAGAAATATATTTAAAAATACCCTCCAAATAGTTCATGTGGTCCTTGTCCGGTATAGAAATTCTTAATTGAGCAGACCTGAAAAAATGACTGTGTTTGAAAAGCAAAGGCTAAATTCTGATTTTAAAATGGCTTGATGTCCTCACGGACACCAAATACTTTATCTTATTTTGAAAATCATAAATCTGTCAAAGGCAACAGAGTTAGAACAGACCCTCACCGCTGTAAGCGAAAGCTGAATTTGGTCCTCCTTGTTCTGTGCTTTTTTAGTCATGTGATAATCTCTCCATAAATCATGTAGTTGAAAGGTTTTCTTACTTCCTGCTTTTACCAATCAGATCATGTAAAATGCAGATGAGCCCAGCTTCTGGTTTATTAAGGACAAGCAGAACACCTCCCCCTAAATCCCCTTTGGTCACACCAGCCCTATTTTCCCCCCCATTTGAAAACAAGACAGCAGAATTACAAACTTGGACTAATAAAGTGGAGGTTTTTGGTCTCCTCCCTTTCTTATTCTGACCTGTACTTTGCTTTCGTTATAAAGTGAACGTAGAAATTACCCTGTGGGAGTGGTGAAACTGCAGCAGAGAAACAAAAACTATTTGGATCCATCCGAAAGCTGTTCATTCGCTTGCTCCTCTTTTTATTAACGGCTCGAAGCGTGCAGCTTGTCTTGTTCTGACTGCGTGTCTGTCAGCAAGAACAGAGGTAATTCTTTGTGTGTCTCTTTGCTTTTAATAGTGCTTTAATTTTACTAGAAAAATTATTTATATCTTTATGATAATCTGTTATTTTAACTACTTTAAATATGTGCATAGAGCTGCCTCATGGGCTTACTCTGTCGATCTCAGCGAGCTCCTTTTCCAGTAACTTTTATTTCTTTTTCGAGTAGAGAAACGAGTGGTTTAGATTCAGATCCTTGTTAAACAGGTGGAAATCCCAGCTCTCTCCACTGGAGGTTGCAAAGCAGCTTCGAGCAGACACCAGCAGACAAAATTTAGTCTATAATGGGTTTTTGTTTTAATCATCCACGTCTACCACGATGAACATCTCTCTGAGCTGTTGGTGTTGCCAGCACTTTTCCTGTTGGGGAAAGTACATTACAGTAAACTGATGAGCAAGTTCTTGTTGCTGTTTGCTCTGGCGGGGTAGGATATTTTTAGCAAGCCGTTTCAGAAGTGTAGAACTTCCTGATACTTTTTTGTTAATTCGCCGCACACTGAAAACGCGGGATTGGCAGCGTTTGATTCCGAGAGGATCGTTCTCCCGAGGCAGGGGAAGTGTTCCTGGTCCCTGGCTGCGAGAGCAGGGGTTGTTAAGAGTTATGAGACCAGAGGTATGTTAACGACCAAAGAAAAGTTTGGTTTGGCTGGTGGCTGAAGCAGCACTGGCAAAAATGCCTCTAAAATATCGCCGGGTAATTTCGTGCTCCTTAACGCCTTTGCAGGGTTTTTCATGGGGGAAGGAAGGAGGGACGAACGGAAATCCTTTAGATTTTGCTAATATTACCTTAGGTAGCCACTTCTGGAACTCTTCCAGAAATCTTGCTGGGTGGATTTCTGTGTTCTTCACGCGAAACATTTCCCGTAGCGTTAATCCTGGAAAGTCTTGGGTCTTCTTGCTTTTGTAGCACCGACAAATGTGGGACTCTGTGTATGTGTGTACAAGGGGAAGTGGTGGCTGTATGGGAAAGGGCAAGGTGACAAGTATAAAGAAAGAAGGATCCTCTGGTTATGTGCCCTGGTTTTAAAAAAATATTGCCAAGTGCTTAATAATCTATGTAAGTGTGGCTTCTGATCTTTGCATTAATTTTCATGGCTGAAATACAGGTTAGTTTTTCTCTGAAAATGTAGATTTTTCTGAAGTGCTCCATGAAATCTTTGTGTGTCAGTCCTAAGGACTTGGAAGAGCAGCAGTGAACTGTATTGAGCAGGGAAAATGTACATCAGAACCCTGAAGTTAAAGGTTAAAATTAGAGTTCTCTGCCTGTGACCTTGGGCATGTGATTGCATTCTTCCGTGTTGCAGTTTCCTATCTGGAAATTTAGGATTAATAATACCTACTGGTAGATGTGGTGCTTGAGGACATGGTTTAGTGGTGGACCTGGCAGTGCTGGGTTAATGGTTGACTTGATGGTCTTCGAGGGCTTTTCCAACCTTAATGATTCTCCTTTCCTTACATGAAGGAAGCGGAATTAATTCATTACTGTTGTTGTCTCAACATAATCTGTAAGAATCGAGGATTGCTACAGCCAGGAATTCTTCCAAGTGACCGCAAAGGTTTGACAAACAAGACATGATAAGTTACAATTAATGGTTAAACTCTATTCCTCTAGCAGCTTGTGCCACTACTGATTGCTTCTGTCGAGTTGCAAGCTGATTAGAGCCTAAAATTAGGTTTGTTGAAGAGCAAGAAGAGTTTACATGCAGGATAGTCATTACCATCAACTAAATAAGATTTTATTTAAATTAAAATCGTGCAGTAATACGTGGCAGGGGGTTGGGACTAGATGATCTTTAAGTCCCTTCCCACCTGACACCTTCAGTGACCAACCCAAGCTAACAGAACTCTCACAAATGGATTTGCTGTTGTGGCGCTTGTGTTCAATGATTAACTGCATGCATGTTTTTAAAATTCTTTTTAATGTGTGCTTCTCCAGACTTAAGAAATAACTCAGCTGTTTGAAATTTGGATTTCAGCCTCTTTGCTCAAAAGTTGGAAGTGTGCTAATGTACATTTTCTGGATATAAGAAGCTGACTAAGTAGAAATGCAGTGTACAGTAGGTAAGCGGGGTGATACTGTCTCGCTGTGTTTCAGCTGGGGTTTAAAGTGGTGAATCAGTGAATAGTTTGTGAAATGTCGGTATTTTTGCCATTGATTTCCAAGTTGTTAAGGGAGGAAAGGTTGTCCCCATTTATGCTGAAAAAGTGGACATGAGGAGAGCAGAATTTTCCACTCCAGTCTCGCTCCCTGGCTTGCTGGGTCATGCCTGGGACAGATTTGGTGTTCCTGTTGTCAGGAAAACGAGGGTAATATACAGAGTTGTTCACAGGCTCAGAAATTCTTCAGTGGTTCTAAACTCCTATGAAAACAAGAGATGGAAACTTCTGTAATAATTTGTGCCAATGTTTTTAACCGGCTTTTAGAACCAAAACTTCGCAATGAGTTTGCACCTACATGGCAGCTAAAGAACCTGCCTCTTTTTTGTCCTTTCTTTCAACCCTCTCTTTAACCACAGCACACATCAAAGTATTACCAAAAAACTGAGCGTAGGAATTAATATTTGAGGAGCGTTATCCATAGATAATGTCATGTTTGTGCCAGTCTTCCTTATTTTGAGGTTCTGAAATGCTTCACATCCCTGCCTTGAATTGAAGCCACGCTGAAAAAGAAAATTAGTTCAAATTCTCTAATGAAAACTTCCAAAATTTACCTCCAGCTTCAACAACACTTCACTGCTACAGCTCTTTTTTCCTAATCTGCGGAACAGGGCAAATGAAAATAAATAGAAGCTGGCATGTTTCTTCTTGTGCAGTTTTATTGGTGTGCATGTTTGTTCATTTGTCTCTTCACTTGTAGAATTCCATGATCTTACAAAGTGGTTTGCGGTTTGGTCTGAATTGGTGAGTCTTTCCTATTTTTCACATTTCAACCATTTCTGACATTTTAATGCAGTAGAAACAATGCAGCAGAGGAGCCACAGTTCTTTTGAAAATAGTGATTAGATACATTGTTGCCCTATGTCACTGCTTTGAGAAGATTCAAAGGGTTTTTTGATGGATTTTTGAGCATATTTTAGTGAAACTTTTCAGGGGCCCATTCGTTTGTACTTCCCATGCCCAGTTGTCCAAAGCTTGCTAACAAATGGGGTGACAGGCATACCCCAAAATATGGATTTTCTACACAAGTCTGATAAGGGTTGCTACAACTCTTGCTGATTTTTATGCGTAATAACTGGGTTGCTGCTTTGAAGGGTTTACCCTGACCTACAGCCGCATATTATGTTGTTTTCCTGCTTTGTATTAAAACGGAGGAGAATTTGGCTGTATTATTAGTGTGGGATTGAGCAGCAGCACATGGAACGTGGTTTGATCAGACCTATTTGACTTCTGGAACATGGATTTGAGCGTGATGGTATTTTAAAAGCAGCACTCCGTGCTGTACATGCTGTAACAACAATACCACTCTGAAGCAAGAGGTCACGTTGATCCACTCTGAGTTCACTGGTCCTCAGACTTCGACTGAGGTCCGTAATGGACTGAAACAACCTTTCCAGCAGTTGCTTTTCCTAGTAATGGTGCCAGTGGAGATGCTGGGAACGGCCTCCTGGAGTTTTCAGGGAAACTCATTGTTCACATAAACCCTGAGAAGGAATTTCCCTTCTTTCTTGGCCTGCTAGGTATGCAGTGAACCATACAGTTTGCTTTAGCTACATACCATCTGCATTTTATTTTTGTTTTGTTTACTGACTTTCCACGCTTCAGAGTATCACTGTGTTGTTGTATAGTCCACCTTTGTCAACAGCCTGGGATTTGCTGCTCGTGTTGTGCAAGTCATTGGTCGTGGAAAAAATGGAAATTGGTGTAGACTTCACCTGCATTGTGTCTTCAGGAGAATGGGTACGAGTGCTTTGGTTGTTTTGGGGCTGCAGTTTGCCGGGGGTTCGTGTGGTGATGTGTTTTGTACAATTTGGCTTTTGTGGAGCTCCGTGTGCTGGGAGCTGCGCTCCCGGGAGGGCACCGCTCTCCTGAGAGCGGACTTGGCTTCTTGCTTGCCTATCTAAGGAAGACCTAAAGCTGAAACACTGCAAGAACAACCACAGCCCCGGGATGCCAGTAGTTGTCCGAGCTGGAGCGCTCGGGTGTGCGCGGTCAGGCCGGTGACGTCCGTGCGCAGACCTTCGGGTGGTCACTCTGCTGTGGCCAAACACCAGCGCAGCCGTGCTGACCCTGGACTCCGGTGGTGGAGGCTTTGTGCAAAGACATAAACTGCTCTGTACAAGCCCTCGAGGCTCGAGTGCTGCGTTAGAGGAACAGGGCCACGTTGCTCTGGGATCCAGGCTGGGTCTCTGCCTCTCAGCAATGCCATGGCCAAGGCAATAAAACCACCCAAAGATGCCAGGAGCTGGCTTTGCGAAGAATAGTATTGTTATTGATGGTTTTTCATTAACTAGGTTACTCCAGCTTCCTGTTATCAGACATATTTGAGAGTTGACTGTGCTGTATTGTATTGGAGTTCCTTTCTCCTGCTTCATGGTCCAGAAGTTCGGCTTTTCTTTTGAGATAGCGTTAAGCTGTGTATTCAGTATCCCTTGTGATCCAAACGTGGCCAGATTGTTTTGAGACACAAATCTTCAGTATCTTTGTGGTCACTGTATGAGCTTCTTCAAAGCTGGGTGAGATTGAACAATAGGTTAATGTTCAGTGAGCAAAATTTCCTTTTTCTGTACAGAACTTGCATCCAACAGCAATGTGATGATAGGCCTGGATGACCACATTTGGTAAAACGGTCTCCTACCAAGAGTTCTTGCTGTTAAGTAAATCAAAACATGCAGCTTCACCGGGTGACTTGTGGAAAATTAAGTAAAAGTTTTATAATTAGATCCTCTGCAAATGCTAAATAGCACATCACAAGAAAATTGTTAAAGTCTCCTTATGTAAATTGTTTACATGCTGCTAATCCTTTTTTACGATGAAAAGAGCGTTTGGTGGGGTTTTGGTCTCAGTATGGGAGATTTGTATGATCTTATGCATTCGACTTCCATGGTTTTGCTGACAAACCTATTGACAATTTTTAAATCTGAAGTTCCTACCTGAGCCCAGCTGGAAGTTTCTCATGTAGAATACTTCTCAAATCTCCTGTTGCAGCTGTAGAATAATCTGGATTACACTGACTCTGCAAGGGAAAGAGATTACACAAAATGCTTTTTGTTATCAATCTTTCCAGAGTGAAATTTCATCCTTCTTGCAGAGTACAGTACCTTTGTCCCCAAAATTCTGCTAAGGATCCTTTCCTTTTCACTTGCACACCATGTCCCAAATCTTCATTCTTGAACACTTGCATGTTGAAACCTGGGAGAGACCTTCTGTAACCTTAACCTTTCCTTGCCATGGAGAGCAGCCAACACATACCAAAGGCACTGGTGGAGAGTTCGGGATGTGATGGCCAACGTGCTCGCTGTACCGGGCGTGAAATCCCTGGGCTCGGCTGGAAAAACTTAACCCAAGAGTTCCAGATCCGTGTCGTTTCTTGTGGAGGAAGATGTGAAGGAGGACTGGTTCTCAAAGGATTAAGTTCTCAAGGTTTTAGAAGACTTAAAGCAGATTTGTTCACTTGCACGGCGCTGTGACCTTTAACACGTTACGTGTACGCGCGTGGGCTGGAGGAGGCTCAAGGAGAGGCTGAATTAAAGTTGGGTGAAAGCAGAATTAGGGCTGACCCAAAGACTGCACTCAAACTCTGGGGAGTAGAAGGGCGTAGTGAGAGCAGCGTGCTTGGGTGGAAGTACATGGTCAAGTTTTCCCTCAAACACTCAAATGTGGGTAGTAAGTAAGAACTCACTTTCTTTTGGGTGACCTTTCTTTGGTAGTACTCGTCTGGTTGCTCTGTATCCTTGCTCCTTCCAAAGAGGAACTCACAGGGAAATAACTAAGGTATCACTGACTGTGCCAGAGTGAATTTGCTTATAGACATGTGAGCATGAGCAGTGTTATGAAATGGAACAAGTCGGGTGTAGGGAAATTTCGGATCCCAAGATGAAAATAATTTCGGAGAAGTATAGACAAGTTTGAAGCATTACCAGTAGAAGTGAGAGTTGGTAGGTCCTTTTTTTTTTTTTTTTTCTGCCACCCAATTCCCTACCTTTTGGCAGCAGAGAAGGGTTTTGTTTTGTTTTGTTTTTTTCTCCATGAGACCCAAAAAACATGAACAAGCCTGCATGGATTTTTATAACATGATACTCACATCATGGGATCACAGAATAATTTAAGTTGGAAGGGACTTCACGAGGTCTCCAGTCCAACATCCTACTCAGAGTAGGATCAGCTTTCTCTGGAATTTACCTGGTAATGTTGCTGCAAATAAGATTTTAGAAGTAGCTGTGCTTATTTAGTCATTGTAGTGCAAAAATATCTGGCGGAATAAAGGGCACCAGTCAGTGCTGTGGAAAGAAAATAATTAATTTCCAAAAGCAGGTGTGTGTTTTTGGGAGATGGAGGCCAGCAGGATAAAGGGAAGATCAGACACAGCAATAATTAACTTACTTTAGCTGGTCATTCCTGTATTGATTTTCCTGAATTTCCAAATATGTCTTTAACTAACCTGTAAGTGATGTCAGCATTGGGACCCCTTGCCCCATCTTTACCCTTAATCAAGGCTTGGACCCTGCTCTGGTGCAGGATTTGTGCAGTGGGATGGCTGCAAACAGAGCAAGAGTTGGTGCAGAACTGGGAGAGCGTGAATGGCAGGAGGACACGTGAGTTCCTCTGTTTCAGCAGAGCTGTGTTTTGTACTGGACTCGACTGCGCTGGAATTGCTGGAAAAATTGGAGATCTCCTGATAGGTCCTTATCTAGCAAAGCATTTTAGGCATGTCAGTAATCCACGTGAAATTAAGATTGTGCTCACTGGGGCCTTAATTTTTAGTAACAGTTATTTTTATAGAAATTCCCCTATGAACTAAAAGAAGTACTATAAAATAATTATCCTAATTTTATATGTCTTTTAAAGAATGGGATTGCCTGACATCATATTTAGACATAGTGGACTGACTTCAGAGTCTGCATATTCCCAGTGAAGACTGGGGACTGTTACTGCCAAATTTAAATGTTATTTGAAGTGAAAATAATGTGACACTAATGTTGGACCTGGAAAGGAGGAGAAGGCTGATTTTTTTTGTGTGTAACTAATAGGACTAAGGAGTACAGGAGAGAGTTAATTCTGGGTACCAGCTGAGGCCAGTGGAGGGACATGGGTGCACTTACTAAGGGAAAATACATGACAAATCTTAGAAATATCCAGCACATTTGGTAGAAGAGGAGTTCAGATAAGCCCCTTTGAAAAGCAGGAAGTTGTGCTTGTTAAAATCAGTCCTTGCTGTGAGTTGCAGCCCTCGGCACTACCTGGCACCACGGCTTGTCCAAGGAATATCTTGGCACAAGCTGGGCTTGACCAGGAAGTTATTTTCTCTGGAGCCTTAGCGTTGAGAGGAAGCAGCTTCGCTTCTCTTTGAAGGCACGTCTGGAGAAGGTGTATCACAAGTGACTCTGCCTGAGCAAGTTGATAAAAACGTGTCTGGGTGACAATAAATGTTTTCAGCTTTGCCCTGAGCAGCCACTTCCTTTGAAGTTCCTGTAGTTCCATTATATGATGTTTGCAGTGCTGGGAGAAGTACTTCAAACACATTTACAAGGCAACTTCTATGTTACAGAAAACTCCTAGAAGGTGAGACACAAATCTTTATATAAAAATGAGGACCCTACTTTCCAACAGGTTTACAAGAAAAAAAATCTCATTTATCCCAATGGGTTTAGTTCATGTTTTCCTGTGCAACCTCGGTAATTTCCCAATTTTAATAAAATCTTTGTCACTCCTAATTGAGTCTCAACCTGCAGAGAAGTTTTGCTTCTCTTTCCATCAACCCATCACTGGAGGGGAAAGAAAGAGAGTATTGAAAACTGAATTATGACTTAATTGTCGGGGCAAATAGAGGTAAAATGGAGCAGCTGGGAGAATGTAAGGTTTTAATCCTACACTAATTACAGTGGTAGTGAGTAAAAGTGGGTTGTGAGTAAAGGCTTCATTAAATAATATTCTCAGGTGTTGGTTTACGTTTGGCCTCTGATGTGTAGGAAAACTGATGGAGGGATGAACAGTGCAGAACAGTCTGAGTCTTTCATAGCCAACAGAAATTCACAGACAGGGTTTTGGTAGCAGCTTTTCTTTTAATTTTTTCCATTGAGTTGCATCTCTTGTTTGGGAAATGTGTCTTATCGTGGAGTTTTATATGCAGGACAGTGGGCTTTGCTTCTGCTCAAGGTTCCAGCATGCTGTACTTCAGATCTTCCATGGACAGGTGACCACAACAGCTGATATCCTTGTTATTTGGCACACAGGTGCAGCAGGAATGGGGTGGATAAAGACAGTGTGGAAGCAGGAACCTCTTTCTAACCTGTAACAGGTACAGCCACTGAAATAGCGATGGGGAATAGCAGTGCAGTGTTCTGAACAAGGTGTTCTGCAGTAAAAAGACAAATATCCCTGCAGACCTCCACTTCTGCCCTGGGAAACAGCTGTTGCCATTACAGAGAGAGGTGTTGGGGCACAGAAAGCTTATAGGAATCATCTACAACCTCAAATTAAATGTTCGAACTGGGTGTAGCAGCACTGCCTGGATCAGGTGGAAAGCCAGGACTCCAGTGATGTGGAGCCTGCTTTTATCTTGGAGTCATCCTGGTATTTCAACACACCACTTACTTTCTCTGTGAATTAGCCTCCTGATTTTTGCAAAGTAAATCTAAAGGTTTCAGTCTATAAATGTGACTGAGGAAAAACACACGGATGTAGGGCTGGGAAAGGCGGGTTTGGCTCAGCTCTGTATTGCTCATCAATACAAGGGTAGCACGAAAGATAACAGGTGCTGAGGAGTCCACAGAATCCATGTGGCTGTTTGGGGTGGGAATAAAACACAAATGATTTTTTTATTATTATTCTAAAAAGGCAGGTTTGCCAGAAATTTCACCGAATTAAATGAACACTTCACTTTCTCCGGCATTTGGGTGGAGGGAGATTGTGTACAGCCGTAGCTGTCAGCCATGGGAATGCTAAATGGGAGTTGCAGGTAGGTAGGTGGATAAACAGGGACAAAAGCTGTAATTACTGCCTGCTGTTTGGAAAGCACCCTGGTGCTCTCCAGGCCTCCCAGTGCAGCCCTGCGATGCCAACCCACTGCAGAGGAGCCACAGCTGGCTGCCAGCGATTCATATCCATTTTGCGGAGTGGCTTTGAGATCTGCAGATGATAGAGCTGCTAAGTGTTGTTATGAATGATTCAGAGCTTCTGGCTCCTGTTTCCATACATGGATCATCAGGCTGTCTTTCTCTGCCATTTTAAAATAATTGTCTGAATGACCTGAATATCTTCGAAGTAGCTTGAATGTGTGTTCAGGCGCTGGCTTTAGAAGCGAAGTCTTTCATCTGATACACTTAGCGTTAATTTTGCTTCTTTAATGGGGTTCTCTTTACCCAAAATTTACATGATCCAGCTTGCAGTCTGTTGGAGGTGATGTTCTCTCCCAGTGATAAATTTGCCCGAGCATCTCCCAGTATGTGTTGGGAAACACGTAGGTAGCTGTTTGTGTGCCATCCGCTTCCACGGGCACACCAACAATGAGGGGTTTGTTCGGTTGTGGCCCGAACGATACTTGGGAAAAGCTCCATCCCGCCTGGCTGTCACTTCTGTTGTTGTACTTTGCTCTTGGTGACATCATTTGGTGGCAGCTAAATGAAGTTTATTAATTGTTAGATGCTCTTTGACCGAGGATGTTGACTTTCCCTGGCAGCCAGGCAGGTTTTCCAGAAGAAGCTGCTAATCTGCCATAATACAGTAATTCAGTTACGAGGGTTGGTGAGAGTGGAGTGGGTCTGTTTTTGTAGATGGGAGATAAATAAAAAGAGAACTGAAAAGCTGGAGTGGGACTTTAGACAAGGGCATGTAGTGAAGAGGGGGAATGGCTTTAAACTGAGGGCAAGGTTAGATTAGATATTAGGAAGAAATTCTTTACTGGGAGTGTGGTGAGGTGCTGGAACAGGTTGCGCAGAGAAGCTGTGGCTGCCTCATCCCTGGAAGTGTTGAAGGCCACGTTGGACGAGGCTTGGAGCAGCCTGGTTTAGTGGAAGGTGTCCTTGCCTATGGCAGGGGGGTTGAAACGCGATGATCTTTAAGGTCCCTTCCAACCCGGTCCATTCCGTGATTCTGTGAATTTCACATTTCTGATTCTGCACCAGCAGGAGAGAGCTCAGAAATGACAAACTGCCTGCTGCATTCCCAGGGAGTGTGGTGCCTCAGAGTTCGGTCCTGGCATGGGGAGCAGCGCCGGGCTCCAGGATCCGGCTCGGACAGACTGCAGAGGGCACGGCCAGGCCAGGGGGGACACGTGCTCGAGCGCCAAGAGTTGGCATCACTTCCGCAGAAGTGATCCCTGTGGTCTATCCAGTTTCTTCAGAAAGCTGCTTATGCACATGTGGTTGTCTGGTGAGGAGACCAGCAAGGGCGGCGAGGTTAAGGAACCGCTGATGCTCATTCTCCTTAGGCTGAGAACAAGGCTGAGTGGCCGGGGAGTTTCCAGATAAGATACGTGAAATGCGGCCCTGCTGCAGAGGTCAGAGCAACGTCATGAGTTTCAGCTCTACTCATTAATAGCCACATCCTTGTGGCCGTCCATGAGATCCATCCTCTTTGCAGTCAGCTTTTCTGTTCAGGGGATCTCAGTTCTTGATGCTGTGCTAGAGAAACAGCCTCATATTCTTCCCGAGATTTCCTTCCCTGACCGTGTCCTGTCCAAAAATGTGAATCTGAGGCAGTAAACATGATGTGTGTGGCACTGAGGTGGAGACTTAGTGGTGAACATGGTGAGAAATACAGCCCAGGGCTTGGAACATCTTGCCCTTAACTGTACAATTATTCCTCCTTCATAAACAACCTTTTGTTAACATAAAAGGTAATTTCATGATGAAATCCACTGTCTGCTCGTCAGGTTACTGTGTTCGCTTTCAAGTTAATTATTTTAAGAGGGAAATGGATCAATTACTTTCACGTTGCCCACTGGCCGGAGTTCTTTGTCCATCGCTGTGTACTGGGCCAGCGCTGCAAAATTTAGTTCGCAGATTTGAGGAAGAAAATTCTTGGAACAAAAGCTGTAAGGGGCAGCATTCTTACTTGTGGTTTTCCACTTAAATAAGTACATAAAAGTTTACACCACAAATCATTGTCTGAAAGTTCCTGTTCTTTTAAAGCAGCTTAAAGCAGCATTTGAGAATTGATATCACTGTAACTCATCTGACAGGGCTGCGAAGTTCCCAGCTTCCCTTCTGAGAGGGAAGACATCCCAAGTAACTCCCTGGAATAAGTCAGATGAATCATGTCATGCAAGTGACAGTTTCTTTGCACTGACTTTAAAGGAGTTCCCTGTGACTAACCCAGATATCAACATCTGTGCTGCAGGTATTTAAATAGAAGTGAGAATAATCCCGCTCACGAAGTATTCTCCATGCTTCCAGTTGGGACACAGTGTATTGAGTGTTTCATTGCCTTAGGAGGAAAATTTGAACTAGAATTCCAAAGATTTTCATTTATAGATAATCCACCATTTTTTTTCCCCACAAAATTTTGCAATGGAGTTTATAGCTAGGCTGAGGAAGTTACCTGTCTGTTGGAGTACTTGTGGTTCTCATTTAAAAGCAGTCAAAACAGATGGTAGATTCCTACTTGTAAGAGGTTCAGCATCATCCACCATTAGAGGGATGATGAGAGGGATGGAGCTGCATCCAAAGTGCAGGCCCAAGGGGTCTGGAAAGATTCAGGTGAGGTTTTTGCATCATTATGTTTGAAATGGAATTCTCTCAAGTTGTTTGTCTGTTGAAATTAGAGGCCTTGCTGGAATGTTTCAGAATATGGCAGAATGCTACAGCCATGTGTTGATGTCTACAGACTTGCTGGCAGCGTCTGCAGACACCAACACAGAAATGTGCTCTGGGGTGTTTTGTGGAGTATTTGCCCAGCAGGTCCATGCTATGTAAACATGAGTGTGTAAATACACAAAATAGTGCCAAACTGATGGATCAGGAAAGAGAAGAATTCCCAAAGAGCAGTGTAGGATGGATGGTGATATGGCAAAACTTTCTTGTCCTGCCTTGGGAGTGTGTTTTGGTCCTTCAACGAGGCTGATGATGGTGAGGGCACTTCAGAGATTAATTCTTCATAAAGAAAATAGGGGTTTTTTGCTCCAATGCTGGGGCTGATTTGTTCTTTCTTGGAAGAAGGAAGATGGTATTTCTTCTTCCACCCAGACAAGAGGCACTCTCTGCCATTGCCCTTGGGGTTCTATCAACAACATCTCTCTCCTTCTCCAGTTCAAATTGACAGGTTTTTTTTTTTCCATTGACACGAGTGCCCGTTCCAAGGACTGAGTCAGATGCTGAAGTGCTCATAGTAAATTGTTAATCCCCGTCTATTGAAGTTGCCCACGGAGGGAATGTGGGGTGCAATGCCATGACAAGTACCAGCTCCGAGCGCCCGCGATCGTTACGCTGGTGCTGAACCGACTTGTTCTTCTTTGAGGGAATGTTACTTGGTTAGTTGGAATGTTGGTACATGCTTGTGCTAATGCACCTTCTAAGTGGGTTGAGTTAAATTAAGGAACTGGCAGCAAGAACAAGCCAGAAGCCTTAAGGAAGTGGTGCTGCCAGGCTCTGGCATCCCTGCCAAGGCCAGTACACCGGGGCACATCTGGGTACACTCCGAAACGTGTCCTGCACAGGAGGTGACTTGCCCATGAGGCTGTGACTCAGTGTCACGGGCTGCTGTGTGTTTGCTGATCTGTCGTGGAGGTCTGTGGGACCTGCAGTGCTTGACTCTTTTGGAAGTCACGTCTTCCAACAGCAAAATGTGATGCGCTGGGTTGACTGCATCTTCCCCTGTTGTTTGGTGGTGCCTTGAATGTCTCCCTGCCGTCAGTTCATGCCAGTGATGCATTAGGGAGGTTGTGGGTGGTTTTTGGTCTGTTGAGCACTCAGGGAAGTACAGAGAGCGGAGCATTGCTCAGCTCAGGGTGGAACGTGGCATTGTGCATCCAAAGGGTCAACTCTCACCCTCCTTTCCCATTTTCCTCTTGTCCCAACTCCCTCTGGCACACACATTCAGATACTCTTCCAAGACACGAAGAGATTTAAAAAGGCCACACCAGGATGAGAGTTGGAAGTGCTGGAGCTCAGCTCTCCATGCCAGTCCGTCCCTCAGCGCGCTGGCAGACGTTGCCTTCCCGTGCAGGCACATTTTTCCATGTCATTGTCTGCCTGTCCCGGTTCTTTGGCTCCTGAGATATCATTTTACCTGTACTTTTCCATCCCGGGCGAGGATAAACATGGTGTGGTGCCGAGCAGAGCCTTGTGACTTCACCCAGATGCCAGGAGTTTCAAACATGCCATCTAGTGGTATGAGCTCGGAGCACTCAAAATAAAGGAAATCCCCCCAAAAATCCACCCTCCTCCAAATGCTCGTTATTTCTGAAGTGCTCCCGTGATTTGGGCAAAAAATGAGTGTTTATGGCCCCTGCTACCCTGTTGGGTTTTCTGAGTGTTGGGGAACTGAGCTGTTCAAGGATTTCTTAATCAGAAGGAGGAATAGGGAGTTTTTTAGTCTGTTATTTAAAGTATATGCTAAGAGATGTGTACCTTCATACCAAGAAAACAGAGTTCATGCTGCTGTTGCCTCCCATTGGAGGAGCTGAATCAGCTTTGCAAACAAAATAAGTCTTAAATTAAAACAGGCTTTATTGGCGAAAGAGGGGAGAGGGAGGTAACAGTGATGTGCTTGTCTGTATCCATGCAACAATTCATTATCAGAGCCCTGTCATGAGATGCCCTGTGTTTGTGGATCAGTGCTAGGACATATTCCACCCCAGCTTGTAACCTGAAGTACTTCCAGCTTCCTCCCCGCTAAAGAAGGGAGCATAAAAATTGCAAAAGGCTACAAAAAACCTTTCTAAAAACCTACATTCATCACCAAGATAAGAATAGGCCTTACAATGAGGAGTGTTAAAAGACATGAGGTTTGTACCACAATTTGGCATGTTCATGCAGTGAATTACAGCCTGAATTAAATCTGTCTTGGCTGTTTGTCTTTGCTGTTATCTTCAGTTCAGGCTCTGGCACAGAATTAAAGTTGCTCAGGTTGATGTTTATGTTTGCTTGCTGTTCCCAGGATTTTTACCTAGAGGTCATCGTGTCCTTTTCTCTCATTACCAAGAAACTTGCTCGCTGTTTGCACTGGATTATGTGATCCATCTGTTGCAGCTACCAGTGTAAGTCAGGAGAGCAATTCCGTCCTGCCTCGCCTGCCCCTCACGTCATCCTTTCCATGCCAGAGTCAGAATTCAGCCATTCCTATCGGCTCCTACAGCTCCAGAATTTACTTGTGAACATGGCTTGTGTGCAGGGCCGTGAGATGACATTTTAAAAAATTGCCAACCCTGGAATTGCAAATGTAAAATAATACAGCAGATGCCTGTAGAATGAATAAGAAGAGTTAAGAATTGGCGGCGAGTGAAGTGGGAAGAAAAAAGTGTGGCAATATTAAGTGGTGTCCTAACTTGGGGTCTACTTACACAGCTTGGATAAAATGCAGAAAGAGGATTAAGAAAAGAAATCGAAATGTAATCTTCCAAATGTCCAGAGAAGTCCTTTTTTCTGTAGGATAGGGGTCAAGCTGCTCTTGCATATTGTCTCACTCTGAATCTTTTACGTGTTTTGGGAGTAGTGGCGTGTTTCAGAAGGAGGGGTGACAGGTCACCACTCTGCTCATAAATGTGCAGTATCAAAATAATTTAATCTTGAGCAAGAGGAGGTTTAGTTTTCGTCTGGTTTAGTCCTTGAGCTGCCTCTGTGTGGTAACACAAAATGGGACATGGCTGCGGGGAAAAAGCCCTGGTGTTATCGATGAAGTGCTGTGCAAAGTGCATGTGCTAATCCAGTGGAGACTGATTTATTTATTTGGATGTAGATACCTAAATGACACCACAGTGGATGTTTTTGTCTTGCTGGCTGTGTCTGTACTGCCTGTACCGCTCTTGGAGCTGTGCTGTCCTCCCAGCCCGCATCAGGCATGGATGTGTTCAGGCCAAGCAGGTTCCCTGCCATGACACAGCTTGGAGACAACCATAAGATGTTAATCACAACCTGTCATTTCTGTCAAGTGGGGGTTTTTTGTTGGCTTGTTGGGTTTTGGTGGTGTTTTTCATTTTAAAGCTTCTGATGCTGGTTACCAATTTAGTGGTTTTATTCTGAGTAAAAGAACTTGAGTAATAAGACCTGGTCACATACCCAGCTTTTGGTTCCTATGACAATTTGAGTTTGGTGTGATTTGACTGTCTGGTGGTCCTGGGAAGTGTAGATCTTGCTGGAGCAGTGCCAGAAGCTTGCATGGGGACATGGGAACCAAACCTGGGATGGCCTTGCCTGTGCTGCATCCTAACAGGCCACGGGGATAATCTAACATGGATATGCTGCAGCCCACGGATCAGAAAGCTGTGTTGTTCATTAGTCCAAGTGGATGTACCTGGCAGGAAATATTTGTTTGTACTAGTGGGAAGCAGCATTTGACTTTATGACGGCAATGCCGGTCTTTTATTAGTAAAACTTAATGTGTAACAGAATAATTCCGTTGCACCTACTACTATACTGGCATGATTTTGTACAAAATAAGTTTCTGTTTCCTTGAAGGCCTTACATAAGGCTTAAAACTGGGAATGAATCCAGCGTGTTCGATCACAATAAAGGAACTGCTTCAGAACAGGCTCTTCTTCGGTTGTAGCCGTAAACACGTTTATATATAGGCACTGCTATTATACACAAAACTTGCTGAAGAAATGTTTCCTGAGATCCCGTGGTTTTACTGTGTGCCATGGGGACTCTGCTCAGGCTAATCCCTGAGCAAACGTGCTGTAGGAGTTCAAGGCAAGGTTTAAAACACAAGATTGTCTCTCAAATCCATGTCTGCTGACAGGGCTGGGTGTTGAATGGCTCTCTGCTGTAAAAAAGACATTTGATAAAAAGGCTCAGGAACTTCGGCTGGCATCCTACGTATGCAAATGCAGGTGCTGTCCATGTTATATTTGGATTTCAGGGTTTTTCAGATCCATTTCAAGGCGATGGGTAGCAGCTTTATGTGGTTTGATCGCTGGCTTTCATCACCCATCTCCAATTATTATACATGAGATCCACCAGCCCCCTCGCAGCAACAGTGCCTGCAGCTGAGCATCAGCACGGTTGGGAACAATAAGGGGCTGGCATTTGGGAGTTCCTTTCCCTTCTAATTGGGCAGGACCCAAAATTACTCCCTTGCAGGGCTCACCCATCAGGCTCGTGTCTTCAACAGGTACACTTCCATCTGAGCAGCGTGAGGATGTGGGATTTGGGGAGATTTGTGACCGATTTACATTCAGCATCGTTGGCTGTGTGCTCCGATAGAGTTTTGGGAAAGGTACAGGACAAAACCTGGAAAGACTTCTGCCTTTGTGATTGATTTTTAAGGATAATTTGCCATTTTGTTCCTCGCCTCCTTCCTAATGAGCTGAATTGTTAAAATATGTTAATGTAAGGAGACACACGAGGAAGGGTGAAGCAATATACTGACACGTTGGATAATTAGATCATCTCCTGCGCAGGAAAAAAAGTCAAGTACGAAACAGGAACAAGAAACGCTTCCCTCCCCCCCTGTAGAGGCACCAGGTCTGGCTCTTTCTGCATGCAGAAGCAGGTTAGACAATTAGATCTTTAGTGTTAATTAATTTTTGTGCAATTCCTGAAGATCCAGAGCAGCGTTTGTAGTAACTGTCTTGTGTTTGTCGGTTGTTTTTTTGGGAGAAGTTGGGAGCCTTGTTTCAGAGGGCTGCATTAGTGTGCTGCGTAATGGTGCGATGAAACAAAAAATCTCTGTTGCTGGACTGAATTTGTGAATGCTGTAGTGGTTAATCAGGTCTTCCCAGGAAAATACTTGCAAATTTTGTCCTGAATGGGCGTTGGATCAAGGGGATTTTGTAAAGAGACACGGGACATTGTGGCTGCCTTTCTGCCAGTGTTTGGTGTTTTGGCAAAGCAGTGCTTCGTATTTCTAATAAGATTTATTTCTTTGAAATAATAATTTATTAATACTCACTAAGATCCCAGCCTGGTGTGAACTAACGCCTGCAGGGAGGGCTGTGTCAGTACTCTGCCTTTACTCACAGAAGTAAGCCCTCTCCCTGCTTTAAGTTCACTTGTTTGATAAACATAACACTTTGCTTTTGTTCTCTTAATCACTTCCTTCGAAGAGTTAACTTCCTAAGCAGCCACAGATTAGTTCTCTCAGTTGTTTTAATTATTTTTCTTGTCACGCACGGTGAAGGTCTCGTGTTTGTGAAATGTCTTCTTTTATTTTTGTCCCCCCTTCCATGGCAGCCTCAGTGATGCTGGCACTGAGAACCCAGCTGAAACGCTCTCTCCCTGCACCCCTGGCATTCATTTTTATCTTTATTTTAAACCAAATTTCACTTTTTTTGAATGGGAGCGCTACAGGACGTAACACTTTCCTTTCAGGGTGATCCGAGTGCTCCAGAATGTTGTATTCCCGTAAGGGGGACGCCGGAGGCTGTAGCAGAGGCTTCCACGTGCTCGCTGCTGAGTAATTTCCTTTTGTATTGCTGACAGGTGACTCAAAGCAGGAGGGAGCAGATGGCCACGTCGTTAGCTGGTGGCCACAGCCTTCCCAGATGAGTTTTGGAATTTCCATCAAAGTCGGGATTAGGCTCAGGATATGCCGATGGCACCGAGCAGCCCAGGGGAGCGTGGAAGAAGAGGAAATCATTCATAGCGACTCATCTCGTGGTTGGGTGAGTCAGGGGTCTGCTGTTGGTGGTCACAAAGGCACGTGGCTGACGACACCGTCTTTGTGTGCTCTGCAGGATGCAAACTGTCTCCAAAAATTAATTCTCCCCGCTTGATTCGTCCAGTGAGTTATTTCCAGAAAGGAGTTACTGTATTTTCTGGAATGACTATTGTGAAATTCTTTCTCTCTCTCTTTTTTTTTTTTTTTAAAATACAGTGGGCAAGTTTTCAGCTGGTGATTTATCAACAAAGTATTTTACAGGATCATAGTTAAAAGCTCATCTTTAAAAAAAAAAAAATTATACCCTGTGCAATAGGGAAAGTAAAAGCATCTCGGTTTCCAAGTGATGAAGGAATAACCGAAAGAGCTGGTTCTTGGAATAGTAGCTCCATTGGCACTCGTTGGTGATTTCCTGTGCATTTGCTGCAAGAATCGCTCTGTGATGTGAGTAGGTGGTACTAAAGGGTTATTACGAAACCAATTTTCAACCAGACGTTTTGAGTCATGGATGGGGAAGAGGGGATAGCAGCTCCGGAGCTTTTCTCTTTGTTCAAGCAGTGCTCCTGAAATGCACACCCGGGATATTCTGCGCTTGCACGGAACGAGGCACGCCGGGGGACAGGTCTGGGATCACGTGGAGAGCGCTCCTTGATGCCGCCCCATGCCAGGCATGGGAAATGGGAATGTGGGCTGCGAGCCGCCAGCAGCCCTTGCAAGGTGCACACGGAGCAGTTTTCCCCGACTGCCTTTTCAATTGTAAGTATTTTCTCATGGCTTTTCCCAGACGTGGGAGACAAAATGGAGTTGCGTCAGGACGGGTGCCTGTGCCAAAACGAGGTGGTGGTTTGGAGTGGTTTGGTTCTGTTCTGGAAGCAGATGGGCTGCCACTGGCAGGAGACAGTTGGCTTCTCCATCAGGGGAAAAAAAAAAAAAGGGGGGGGTGTTTAAGGGAATTGGTCTGGCTCCTAAACCGAAGGAATTGTTGACCCACTGACTCAGTTCTGAAGCATTAGGAAGCAGTCTTCCTGTGGTTTCTTTTGTTGGTGGCAGATTCAGAGCCCGGCTGTGAGCGATCGGGTGTGAGCAGCAGAGGGGAGGCAGCTCTGGTACCTGCTGCCGTGGGATTTACGGGGTGCCAGGGAGGAGCCGAGGTGCTGACGGCTTGAGTAACACCTGAACTTTATTTCTGATGCTTCTCCTGATAGTGCATTGGTAAGTTTATGTGCTTATTTTCAGCGCTTAGATGGTATCTTGCTAAATGTGATTGAGAGAAAGCTCTTCAGCAGCTCTTTGAAGAGGTGCTTTCATTTTTTTTCACTGGAGCAGCTTTTATGGAAAGCACCGGCTGCCCTGCCACAGGTTAGGAGTCTGTGAATGAAGGGGAAACTTTCTTGATCAGGGTGACAGAAACAGTTTGAAACTGCTTTTCCCTCCCACCTTTCACCTACAAACGTCTGCTGACACTGGTACTGAGCAAAGGGGATGGGCCAGCACTCCAGCTTTGGGATCACATCATCCCGGAGTCACGGCTAAGCTGTAATTTCCCTGTTACACTGACTGAACAAGGCTCCGGTCTTCTTGAATTTCAGATGAAAATCCGATGTTCATCCCTGGAATTAAATCTAATGATACTTTTCCTAAAATATGCCTAGAATAGAAACGATGTTATTTTTAAGTGGCTCTGTTAAATGCCAAGAAAAAAGATATCAATTAGTGGTTTCTCAAAAAAACCCAAATCATTAACATACTATTGGCTGGAAGGAATCACGTTGGCTGACAGAGCTGGGTCTGAAAGTTGTGCTCCCTGAATGTGCTGTCGTCTCTGTCACTGGATTTGGGAGGAATTCTTTGGAGGGGGGAGCTTCTTGGGCAAGTAATTTATTTTTAGTTGCTGATGGAATGAGGGCAGTGGTATTTAACTTTCCTTCAGTGCTTTACCAGCATTATCACTGTGTTTTCCATTTGGAGGGGATGCTGGTACGGGATACTGTAGCTCTTGGATTTCCAGAACATTGTTTGGAATGCACAGATTATTAGAAAATGGGAAAAGCAGAATAGCAATTATTGAATTTATCACACTCTGTGGTGGGTCTTCTCCAAACATCCGTAGGAATTGTGGGTCCTCCACGACAGGAGGGATCCACTGGTGCTGTTATTCCCTGGGTGATGACACCGGGACGTCCTGCCTTCCCAAACCCACTTGTGTTGGCAGCTGTAGTGGGCACTCAGGGATATTTTTTCCTTCTTTTCCACAACAGCTGCGGAGAAGGCAGTCCGTGCACCACACATCCCTGCGGAACAGCAAATAAACCCAGTGGTTTAATGAGAAAAAAAGAAAAAGGAAGGTTTAGCATTGTACTGGGTTTCCTTTCCCTTCCTTGAGTGCTTCCTTTGGATCTTGGGAGAAGAGCTCAAGAGCGGGGAGCAGTTGTACCAAAAGGCGTGGGAGGCCGGGTCAGGGAAGAGTCACTTGGTTGTTATGTGGGTGTGAAAAGCCTATGAAAAGGAAAGGGTGGAGGGAAATATTTTACTTGAATTAAACAAATAAAAGAGAACGTTATACGAATTAGATATTCAAAGATAGATTTTTGCCAAGTATTTTTGTGAATTAACTGCGTATCTCCTGAAAATCATTTATTTAACTGTAACCTTATCAGAATGTTCTCAGGAGGGAAATTTTTTTTTTTTGAAAAAAAAAAAAAAATCATTGTTTTCTTATCACTTCAGATGAAAAGAAAGGAAGTTGCAAATTTTTATTGCCGCTAAATTGTTAACTGTTAAACCTGTATTGAAGCAGTGGATTGGATTTCCTCAGGATCACAGTTCCAATGGAGCAGTTCCATTTACTGAGCAATCCTAAGCAGGCCCTGTTTGGAGGAGAAGGAGTCTTAGACCTTGAGCTCTCTGTTCTGTACCCACCTGTGGGACGGGGAAACTGCTGCTCTTGAAAATCACCTGTGTTGGGAAAAATTCTTTTACCATTCGTGCAGTCCACAAGGATGGTTTGCACCCAAAATAATTGAAAAAAACATATTTTGAAACCTGATTTTTTTTTTTTTTACATAGAATCATAGAATATGCTGAGTTGGACATCTATGCAGTATCTCCTTTTATTGCCAGTTTTTAAAATATTACCTAATATGATTGAAAGAATCTAAAGTATGTGTTGCAAAGGGGATGTTTTTCCAGGCCTTTTGTCATTATCTTGAGCCAAAAAAAAAGCAGCACATGGAGGCTGGTGGAGCAGCACTTAGAAGCAGAATATTGCTTATTACATTAGTTAGTGAAAGTCTGGATTTTGTAATAAAACAGGAAAACTAACAGAAATTAACAGAAAAAATGTCTTTGTCATAAATAGTAGCTTTTGAAACACAAGCCATGAATTGCATGTAAGGAAAACACTTAAAACAGTCCAAAATTGGATGCACAGGTGTGTAGTGGGATGTCTTGTACCAACACAGTGCTTGACGTTTTAGGTCTGGGTAGTGTTTTGATGATGTTGATTTTTACTGATATCTGAGGGATTCCCGTGTGGAAGTTCACAGGCTGTTGTTTGTTTTGTAAATTTTTAAAGTTTTTTATGGCCCATAGCTATCCAAGTGCAGAGTTTGCAGCTCAAGTTTGCATAGGAAATGGTGAGCTCAAAATTGGACTTGGAAAAGAGGAGTGAGGAGCCCTTCCTCTTCCATCGTTCTACCGGAATGGTAACATACCAACATCTAAAAAAAATAAATAATAGAGGCAAATAAAAATGGGTCTTTTCCAGCAGCATGAGGTATGGATAGAAGCCACTCTTACCCGTGCATTTTCAGGATAGAGTTGTGTGTGATGACCTCTGGTGTCTCATCCCCTCACTTCTTCCCCACATCATAAAATCTCAGAATGGTTTAGGTTGGAACAGACCTTAAAGCCCATCCAGTTTGTGGGCAGGGACACCTTCTACTAGACCATGTTACTCCAAGCCCTGTCCGATCTGCCCTGGAACATTTCCAGGGATGGGGCATCCAGAACTGGATTTGTTTCTGCTGCCAAACTGGGCCAACTCTAGGCAGAGCTGCCCTGCCGTGCTGGGACTTCAGGGAGTCCCTGGTGCAGCAGATGGGCACTAACAGGCAGTTTTCACTTCTCACCAGAGTTTGGGTACCTGAATTGTACCTTTAAGAACACAAGTGGCTACAGAAATTCCCCACATGACCTGTTTTTACAGGCTCAGGTGAGAGTGTATATGCAGTTCTATTGCCAAAACATGAGGTTGGCAGAAGTGAGTCATAACTGAGAAGATCTCAGCTTTGCTCTTTGATTTACTTTTATCCACCAAGTATAAAAATACTTCCAAGAATACAGGTAGGAATATGCTGTTCTCCTGTTAGGGCAGAGCTCTCACTGGCTCCTAGGTGTGTTTACATAGCTCATAGGATGTATTTTTGAAGCTTTAGTATAAAAGGAGCTATGTATACATTTTATCTAATCTTCAGTGCAGTAGGCATGAGCAATTCCTGGAGAAGGGACCACAATATAGGGCTCTGCCCCTTCTCCTGGGAGTCTCTTTCTCATGGAGTCATACTTGCCCTCCAGGGCTTTCTCTTTATGGCTCTGTGAGTTTTGAATTCCTCTGTGAGCTGGCCCGGCTCCAGCGGGAGGGCAGAAAGCAGCCTCAGCCCAAGCTCTGCTTGAAGCTGCTGCCTCAAGGACTTCACAGGAGGTGGGATCTGCAGGAGAAAAAGTGCCCAGCCCTGGGAAAAGAGCTTCCCAAGTGAGCTCTTAACCACTGGGACACTGTTTAAAGGTGACAATAATGTCTTCTGTGGACATGGCTTTGGATTGCACTGGTTGCTGGATGTTGTTTTGCATTGATGTTTTAGTGTGAGCAGAGGGTCCCTGCCCTCCAGGTTTCACGTGTGGTTTCACGGTCATCTCCTTCCGTGGCCATGGCTGATGACCACGTGGCCCTGGGGTGAGCCAGCTCAGTTTGCTGAGCTGGTTTGAAAAAGAGATTTTTCTTCTCTGTTTCTTTTGGGAAATTAAAACTCCTCCATCCCATGGCATGGCCGCAGGGCTGCTGGTGCTGATGCGGAGGTGGAAGGAATTCATGGCCAGAAGCAAAGGAGGAGGTGACACTGTCACTCTCAGTGACACCTGCATGAAGTTCATCAGCGTGTTCAGGAAACCTCGCCTCCCCTGTCTCTTCATCGCAGTGGAGCTTGAGGAAGAGCTGTTTTAACCTTGTTCTCCAAAACAAGCAGTCTGTTGAACAGTCTTTCCTGTTTGCTTTTGGCATCTGGATTTAAGGTGTCTGCATTTAACCTAAGCATCTGCTCAGAGCAGAAGTACCTAAGAATAAGGTTAATAATAATGGGTGGTGACAGGGAGGAGTCCATCCCTTGCTAAAATTTCTGGTCATTGATCATGGAATCCCAGAATGGTTTGGATTGGGAGGAGCCTTAAAGATACTGAATTCCAGGCCCCCTGCCATGGGCAGGGACACCTTCTACTATGCCAGGCTGCTCCAACCCCTGTCCAACCTGACCTTGCACACTTCCAGTGATCGGGCAGCCACACCTTCGCTGGGCAGCCTCTTCAGTGCCTCACCACCCTCACAGCCAAGAATTTCATCCCAATATCCAATCTGAACCTTAAATCTTACTGCTATAAATAAATAGTATAGAAGGAAACTTTATAGAGCCTGACTGGCTTATAGCATTTATCAAACTGGCATTTGTTCAAACAGCATCACAAATTGTTCTTCTGTTCATACTTTTCACAAAACTTCCCTTTGTCTGTTATCCCACAAATCACATCCTGTCTTAATCAGAGCCAGGGTAGAATTTCCATTGGCGGGGGGGGGGGGGGGGGAGG
>VZRJ01008040.1:0-39783 GCA_013397565.1 Ptilonorhynchus violaceus | reverse complement strand
GGGGGGGGGGGGGGAAGGCAAAATGCCCCCAAACCCATCTCTCTGAGGTTTCAGGGCAGCAATAGTTCGGGCAGTTGCCTTCCAACAGGCACAGCACAGTTCTGTGTGTTGGGAAGGATTATCTTCCTGCATGCCTCTGCTTTCTACTCTTCTGCTTTGGAGTTTTTTCTCTTCTTTTGCATTTCTCTATCAGTTTTCCTGATTGATTCTTACTGCTGTTGCTATAATCCATTTTTCTCGTATGACAGGCTTTAAACATCAGAGGTGCGCTCGTGCCGTACGTCCTTCTGCGCTTTCTTCTTTCTGCGTGTGTGCTTACCTAACAACTTGAAAATAGCAAACAAAGCACATGATCTGAGAAGCAAGCTGGTATTTTACCCTAAGGGGAGATTTTCTCAGCACACAAATCAAGAGTAAATAGTTAAAAATGCTGTATAATATAGATCCAGCCGCACTAACGCTCGCTCGCACGTAGGAGTGAAGTTATTTGCATGCATCAGTGTTGACACAGTTGAACTCGGCGTTATCAAATCCACTGTCAAAAGCTGACCCCGGGCATTTTGCAAGGAAGATGATGATTGTCTCTTTAATGACATAAAATTCTGTTGTGCCTGTTGAGGAGAGCTCCCCACAACGCTGTCATTACTGAGCGCCTGCCAGTCACATCCCTACTGGCACGGCTCTGACGGGGAGTGATGTGGCGTAGCTACAACACCCAAGCTACAAGGGCCTCCTTTTAATTGAACACTGTGATTATCACACGCTAATCAGACGATTGAGTTGCTGCAGAAGTTGGCCAGCCCTGTGCTAAGAGCTCCTGCGGAATTACAGAATCAGAGATGTTAGAGATGGAAAGTGCATTAGATCATCCAGACCGTCGTCTTGCCAGGACATGTTTTCTGCTGCATGGTTTTGGGTGGTGGTTTGGTTTTTTTTTTCCCCCTCCATGCACTTTATGGCTAGAGATACTCTAAGAACTTGGCCTTCCACTTTGATCTTCTGGAATCTTTTCCACAAAGTTCGATGGCAAGATTTTTCTTTGCCTAATATGTGCCCTAAATTGTTCCATTTCTTTATTTCATAATATCTCGTGTTATTTCAAGTCTACGTTCTCATCTTTCAGTAATTCTCTCTGGTGTTAACAGCGCGTAAATATGAGTGGATTAGTATTATGTGCTCTTGAATATTAAATGTATCACTTATCTTAAGTGCTGCCTGTTCAGTTTTTCAGGATTTGGGAAAATTCTACTGATTGAAGATAGGTTTTACATTGAACTGCTAATAGTATAATTTCTCAGACGCATATTTTATTATAGTATAAGAGTTGTCTGTTCTGGTGTCATTTGAGAAGTTGTTGAAAACTACCTGGAAAAGGCCAATTTGAATTGGAAATGAAAATGTTTTTATATGGAGGAGATAAAATTTAAGGGATTTTTAACTCTATTGTGGCATTTAAACTGTGGGGAAGTGATGTGTGCGGGCAAGTCTGCAGAGGGCATTGCAGGGAAAGCAAAAAAATTGGTTTTCTATTAGTGACAGAATTAGTGGAAGTTGCAGTGCAGTTGTTGGAGTCTTCCCCAACCCCCCCATCCCAGCTTTCCATTCAAGTTCTTCATAACTATTGTTTCTTTTTATAGTTTGACTTGTTTCTGTGGGATTTGGGGTTTGCTTGTTTGTTGTTTCTTCCTCAGGGCTTGCTCTTCACTACCAGAAACTTCAGGCATCCAGGGAGGATTGTCTCAAAAGTTTTCCCTTGTCTTGACCACTAAGAGCTAGATTGGTATCCCTCCCCCAAAAAACCCCACTCCATGGCTATAAAAAGGACAAATGGGCTTTTTTTTTGCTGTCACCCCATGAGAGAGAGACAGGGTGGATGGTTGTGAGCTAGCGCATGGCCACGCTGGCTTGAGCCAGTCCCTTCGGAGCTGCCCTCTGGTCATGATCCAGCGTCTTTACCCCAGCCCTCTGCTGGTTCCTGAAGCATTACCTCTGTTTTTCCTTTCAGAGTATCCCAGAGGATGAGGGGGTTGGGTTGGAAGCCTCCACAAACAGGGTTTTTGCAGGGTGGGGCTGTGTTGGGTGCCTGCTGGAGGCACAGCACAGCTGGATCTGTCAGAGGCAGGGCCAGCACTGCCCAGTCGTTGTCCCACCATCCATCCTCACTGTGTCCAAAGAAAACGTTCGGCTCATCCAGAAGGGATGGCAGGAGGAGGTTAGCAGTGATGTGGGTGGAGAGATTGACCTCATGGAGCCTCATAGACATGGAGCACTAAGCTCTTCCCTCAAACTTCGGGAAGCTGGATGCATAGGGATGTTGATGAGAGAGGTAAGGACAGGCAGATCTTGGGGGCAAAGTTCCTCTTCCCGAGTGGATTGAAGGTGTTGGAGGCTCAGGTTGTGTAACTGCACGGGGAGATGAATGAGGAACGTGTGTAAATGGGTGGGTTACGGAGTGAGTAAGGGAAAGTGTGAGTGGGAGGGTAATGAGACTGGCAAGTGAGAGAGGAGGTAGGAGGGGGTGAGTGCATGGGTAGGGATGTAGCAAAAAGTTGGAGTAGTGTTATGGGCTGGCTCTGTGAGGATACCTGAAAGACTGGGAACGACCACCCCTCCTCAAGGCAGGCACAGGGGACAGAGAGCTGCCACAGGGGCTGTGGGGTGTGCAGGGGAACACACAGACCCTCCGGACCTCTGCTGCTTCCCAGCTCGTTTGGGTGGCGCGTGATTTACTCCGCCTGAGCTCCGCTGTGTCTGGGCATACAGTAAACAGTAATTCTCACCTTGGTCAGCTGGTTGCACTCTGCTGCTGTTCCTGCAGAAATGTGTAAGACCATAATTACGATTTGCAGGCTCTAACAAAGTCCCAGAGAAAGCACGTGAAGCACAACAGAGACTTTGAGTTTGTTTGGATCATTGCAGTTTGTAGTGGGCATTCCTGGGAGCTGAAATGACTGAAGAGCTGCAGGGGGGAAGGAATTACCTGGCTGATTAAAGGTGTGAAGATGAGGGATATGCTAGAATTACAAATCTGCAATGCCTCAGCATAAAGACATCTCCCAAACTTGAAGTTGCTTTAATTTTAATGAATTAGATGGGAAGGTAAAGTATCTTTAAATCATTATCAGACCCTGACTGACAAGGCTTTTATTAGGAGCTTTTACTATAAGTGCTGTAAGTTTGGATGTAGTTCACTGTGACTGACCTGTTTTTAATTACTATGGTGGAGTTAGAGCCCCAGCTGTGACCTCTCTGTAGTCACGTGTGGTCAGGCTGTTGTTTAAGGTAAGGACTTTACTGTCCTGTTAAGTTATATTAAGTTGTGCACAGTACATTCTCAGTATTTATTGTAATAGAGCAAGTCCATTTGAAGCCCAGGTAGAGGTGAGTGACTGCAGGAAGTGACAGGTCTTATCTTAGCTGCCAAGAAGGTATTTACTAAGGTATAACTTTGTATGCAGTGTTCTGAAAATTCCTGGTAGACACCATTTTCTGCAGGTTTTCATCAGTAGCCAGATAAGGTGCCTCACCACCCTCGCAGTAAAGAATTTATACCTAATACCAAATGTAACCCTGTCCTCTGGCAGTGTGAAGCCATTCCCTCTTGTCCTGTCACTCCAGGCCCTCGCCCAAAGTCCCTCTCCAGTTCTCTTGGAGCCCCTTTAGAGCCCCTTCCAGTGCCTGAGGACTCCGTGGAGCCTTCTCCAGGCTGAACAAACACATCTCTCTTGGCCTTTCCTTACAGGAGATGTGTTCCAGCCCTCGGAGCATCTTGGTGAAATCTTTCTGATCTTGAACGATGTCACCTGTTGCAAACTGAATTTCCTATAAAGCTTGGAACTGCAGCCAAGGCAGCTTGTACAGTAGTCAGTGTTTACTCATTTTTTTAATCCTAGACAAATCCAGAAAGAATTTGCTGTACTTAAGCAGATGTTTCTTACCATTAAAACAGAGCAAATCTCTTGCTGATGTTCAAGTGCCGTAGTAACTGTGCAAAATAAAATCCAGAGGAACGTGGGGGTATGTTTAATACAAGCCTGTTGGGTTGTAGATCTGTCAAAGCCCCGAATTTGCATTCCTTACATAAGCAGAGATCCTGGTGGTGTTTACACGTGCTTTGTGCTGTGGGAACTGCAGGGATTGAACTGCTGTGTGAAAAAACTCTGCTCCCAGTTGCCACCTGTGGGTATGCACGCACACGATTAAAATATTTACAGTGGCAGGCCTAACTAGAAGTCTGTTTATTGTTCTGCTTGATGTTAAAACTTACCACAACAGTCATAAGAGCAGCGTGAGACCTCTGTGGAAGTGTGGACAGATTCTGAGAGCGCAGAATGAAAACCTTGAAGTTTCCCCTCTGGTTAATTAATAGTTTGTTTTTGTCAGTGACAGGGCTGCGCAGCATTTGCAATAAGCTTGCTTTGTCTTTGGCCATTTTTTTTCCATATGGGTATGTTCTTCCTTTTCATTATGTTGTTTTTCTTTCCTTTTTTTTGTTTTTCCCCCAACACAGCCACTCCTTTCATTTTAAGAATAAACGAGCTGCTTGCTGAGCAGAAAAAACAAAGTTTCATAAACACTCCGGTTCTGATCCGTGTAATCCCTTATTACCTGTAGGGGCAGGTGCAGGAAGCTACTACAGGTTGCTGACTTTTCCAAGGCTTGAGTTGCCTAAGGGATCAGTGTGTCTCAGACACTAAGGAGAGAGTTGTGAACAGCATTGTTGAAAGGTGCTTTGAGAAATAAACCCTCTGGCTTGGCTTGTTTCACTTAATTCCCATAGAGCTCTGAGCTCTTCAGCTCCTGTTTTAAACACCACATTGACATGAAGTTACAGAATCACAGAATGGTTTGGGTTAGAAGGGACCTCAAGGACCCTCTTGTTCCAACCCCCTGCCATGGAGAGGGACACCTTCCACTAGACCAGGCTGCTCAGAGCCCCATCCAGCCTGGCCTTGAACACTTCCAGGGATGAGGCAGCTTCTCTGGGCAGCCTGTTGCAGTGCCTCACTCCCCTTATAGTGAAGAATTTCTTCCCAATATCCCATGTAATGCTGCCCTCTGCCAGTGGGAAGCCATTCCCTGTGTTCTGTCACTCCATGTCCTTGTCCAAAGTCCTTCTCCAGCTCTCTTGGAGCTCCTTTAGGTACTGGAAGGCTGTTATAAGGTCTCCCTGAAGTCTCTATGTATTATCTTAAATTTGTTTCCTGCTATTGTAAAATAGATTTTTATTTCTGGAGATACTATCTTCTAATACTTTCATTAGCCAGAGTTTTTCTGTTTGTTGCTCAAGAGAAAGTGAAGGGAACCACTCACTTGACCTCAGCAAACCAGAAAGCAGCAGTTCATGGCTGTATTGGCTGCATAATGCTGAGATAGTGTCTGTAGGAAAACAACCAGACAGCGTCAAGAAGTAAGATTGATTTTTAATTTTTTTTTATTTTTTAACATCTGAAACCATTTAAATTGTTGCAAAGGGGTAGGGCAAGGAGGGTGGTACAAAATACATCACCCATCCCTTGTGATTCTGTGGTTTTGTCTGAATTTATTTTTTTCTTTATTCCCTACAATCAACCATGCATTTCAGTCGTGATTGCTGCCCGAAGAACGTGGCTGCATGCAAGATGTCTCATTTGCCTAATATTAAAAATATGTGTGTGTAATAACATTTTTCTAATGCTTCCCATCTGGAAGATACGTCACAACACCTTTCTATTAAAATTCATAGCACCCTTTTTACATATTACTGTGCTTTGTGATGGAGGCTGTGCATGGACTTGTTAATTTGCCGTTCTGGGCTGAAAAACAGTTCGAAGCAGCTTGTTATTTATTGCCAGAAATAAGTTTTCACTGTTTGTCTGTCTTGCTCAGCCTAATAGAACCAATACATTTGTGAGAGGCAGTTTGTCTGCTTGAGAAGGTTACGGTTCATTTACCAGAAGAAATGCTGAGTAACTAAAACAAAGTGAAGGGCCTGAAGACCTTCTTCCTCCAGTCCTTCAGGAGATGCCTGGAAGCTTTAAGGTTTTGGTCTAAAATCTGTGCAGACCAAATCGTAGTGATATAATAGTGTGTGAATTCCTGTCGAAAATGGTCTCAAAATGGTACAATTGTTAACAGATAATCGTCAAGAGTGCCATGTGGATTAGCAAGTCTGCATTCTTTCTTCAGTAAAGTTAATAAAATAGTGTCAAAAAAGGGGGACAGTGATCTATTGGCATTACAGTATATGGGAAAGGAGCTTCTGAGCTGCTTTAGATACATTTGGTGATATGTACTGGCTAATAAATCTCCATTTTAAGTGTATAACCTTCCTTTAAAAGATGGGATTTTCAACGTGCCAGGCAGCAGGAAGCACCTGTGTGCTTAATTCCAGCTTGTGGTGACATCTTCTGGATGCTGAGCACTGGGAAAATGTCACCTGTTATTTGAGTAGTTGGTTGAAAGTTGAGTTTTTCCCTGGCGTGATCCACGGTCAGCGGTGTGGTAATAGGACAAACCAGTCCAAATCTGCTGTCTCCCGGGCTTTTTGTCTCAACTGTTGCAAAACCTTTGCTTTTCAAACGTATTTTAAAACATAACGGTGCAAATTTGAACACTCTCTGCAAATTCGACCTGTATTTATACCCGCGTGTTTGGAAGAAGCCCATTATATGATTTCCATGCTGTTTTCAGCGTCTCTCCACTTGATTATTCTGAGAAAATTTGATGCATCTGCAGCGTGCACGATCTGGTTTTCTGATATGCAGATGCACAGCCTCGCCTATCTCGTGGAATCAGTGTAGCAACCGCGCTTACAAACGCTGCGACAATGTACAGCCTCCTATCTGAGAACCAGATCAGACTGAAATTGGGCCTCGGTCCAAGAAGCAAAATACTGCAATCAATCTACTTACTGTGTCAGCATTCAGCTCCGTTTCTGTTCTGAGCACTGCAGGGAAAGGAAGTGGGAAATGCACGCTAGCATCCAGAAACGGATTCCTGAGTCACGGAGGATGGCGGGCATGGGTGTCGGTAATAGGAGGTGCTTCGAGGTTCCCATTTTTGCAGACGCTGTGTGGGCTAAGAGATGTTGCAGGCGATGTTCTGAGCCCGGGTGACACTCGGGAAGTCACTACGTGACACTACGGATGCCACGTGACTTCCCTGTTTACGCTCAGCCCGGGTCTGCGAAGCGGCAGTGACAGAGTGACCGGATCGTGTCACAGCGTCCTTGGCCCTTGGCCTCTAGAGTGACAGCCCTTGGTACCAGAGGGGATTTGTGGAGTCAGGCCCTTGGAAAGCCGTACTCTGAGTGCTGATGTGTTCAAACTGGGGTGACCTCTTGCCTAAGACTGTACATTTCCTTCCCTTCCGCCAGCCCCGCTGCTATTCCGGGCTGCGGGCTGGCACCGCTCCTCGTCCGGCGGGCATCGCTCCGGGGGCAGGTGGGCTTCCTGCTGCGTGGCTCACCCTCCATTCTGCCCGCTTCCCACTTAACCCTCTCATTTCTCACTCCCTAGGCTTACCCTTCTGTCCTAGAATTTGCTTAGTCTTGGGAAAAGCATTCCCTCCTGGGAGAGGGGGACCCGTGTGCCTGATGCCGCTGGGATCGCTCGGGAGCACAGCGTGTACTGCTCAGCAGCAGGGTCGCTTTGGGGTTATAACACTAAATATTTGAAAAGTAATCACACTTTTAGAAGTGATTTAAGCACTCGAGTTTCTGGGAGAAAGCCAGTTGCCCAGGTTTGATCTGCACCCTAAAGCTCTGCGGGTAAATCTGATCTGGCAGTTCTGCCTGCAAATGGGGGGAGACGCCGATAGCAAAACACCTTCCCTGAGGAAGAGCATTGGGACCTTCGATGTCCACAGTGAAGATAAAAACATTTTAAGAGGTTTATAAAATTATTATTGCACCGTAGATGTGCAGCAGAGTACATAGGAGGGGGTTTGGCTCTCATATAATTATTTTTTTAATAGTAAACTGGGGTGCAGAGGAACTTAATGCAGCTGGACCTCTGCGCTGAAGAAAACCATTAGATTCAATGCCAGTAACTTCTCCAGACTGTGATTACAGCTTGTTGTTTGCACTTCCCATATAAGTTTTAGTGTCATGAGCACTTTTATTTACCCATTAAGCTTCTTTTTTTGGTAAATTATAATTCTTGGTTATGTTTTCCCATGGCTATCTAGTAAGTACTGAGTTTCTTTTAGAGAAGGAGGAGACAAAAAGTATTTTGAGCCAAAATACTTCGGCACCTAAGAAAATAGGGTTTGTGTTCTTAATTGCCGGTTTCTTTCTGTCTTTTATCGTGTCTTGGTTAAAAAAAAAAAATCAACAAGCCCATTGTGATGCTTTTGATTAGGCTTCAACAGAGATAATAAAAATGTAGTGTCCCTTTGTGAAAGGAGTTTTTAATTATTGTTAATTGTACTTGCCAGCTTCATTTTTGAAGGGAAACGGAGGTGACCTCATCCTGAAAGTTGTCGGTCCCATGCTGGTGTCATTCACCGCCTGGAAAAGAGGTTGGGGTTTTGTTTCTTGTTGCTTCTTTTAATGAGGAGCTATCCGCAGGCCTGATGGGCCCTGTGGCTTTGGGAATGCTGTCCAAACCCTGCTTCAGTAGCAGGCTTGTTTCTGAAATCTTGAACTGCAGAGCTGAGTTGTATCTTAGGGAATCAGCAGAGTCTCAGAGCTGTGATGTGCCCATTCCAGTAACACCTCCGACAGCTGCCAGTACCAGAGACCTTGGGGTCTGAGTCACCTTGGGGTGATGGAGTTCTTATAGAGGACAATTACTAAAGATTCAAAGGGTTATTTCTACTCCTTCACACTAACCTAATAATCTTGTGTGTTTCCATTATCTGTACAAAGACTTGATTTCTTAAACCCTTCATCGGTCTTGGCTTTGGCATATTCTTGTGAGGTCCCCACTTCACCTGTCTTTGCATTTAAACAGATGCCAAGAGAGATTTCCTCACCCTTTGGACTGCAAACTATACAGGGTAGGGGGGGCTGTGTGTCTGTGCAGGTGCCAGTGTATGAGGACAAGTCAGTGTTCAGTTGTGGCCATGATGTAAATGCCAAAATATTTACAATCTTTTCGTTCACTGAGCATCTCCGTATGTCAGGAGGAGGGTGAAGAGGATACGTTTTTGTCTCTCTTCACTGTTCTGTATTTCTTCAGCTGTTACCTCGTTTCATCTTAAATGAACCTTCTCTAAAATACCCTGAACTTTTCAATTCCATTTCAGTTCACCCAGTGCCATCTGCCACGGTGTCTGCGATGTATTTCGGTCCTGACGAAATCCCCCTTTCTCAGCGGTACCTCCGCACGCTGTCGTAAGGATGATGTGACAAGCGAAGCTGGCAAGTTGTTCCCACCTTTGTTGCCAATTATAAAGCAGTGTAAAGAGGCAAATTCTGACAGCCTGTGTCCTTGGAGGTGTTTGAATACCTAACTCGTAGTGAAATCATTAGCAGTGAGGCTCTTGAGCATCCCTGAGGCTCTGGGCTGGGGTCTCCGCTGTCCTTTTGCTCGAGTAGACTTTCCCTGACTTCAGTCACTTCTTTGTCTGACTTAGATGTGTATTTAAAGCTGCTGGTTATTCATCAGCACAAAAACATTGACTTGGAGATACAAAGAGCCCAGTTTTCCTCTAAAATGAAATAAACTTTCAGCTGGTTTGTTTTCTAATCCTGGAGAAATCTGCAAGGTCAGTGAGCTTGGGGCGTGTAATGGGTCTCCTCACAGCTGCCAAATGTGTTGGGGACTGTGGTCTGGAGCTCCCAGTTTATCTCATTCCTTTGCTTTCTGCTGCTCATTAAAAGATTTAAAAAGAATTAAAATCTCAGTGGTGTGAGATGTTCGAGCTGTCTGAAATGGTTTTCATTCTGCGGCTCCCAGATTTTATTCAGGCAAAAGGAGCGGAAGTTTTCCTGAAGCCAGCCACATTTTTGAGTAAAAACACTGAACACTGAATTCAGGTCACCTCAGCCTCAGTCTTTCCTTTGCTATCTGAAGGTGAGCATTACAAGAGCACCTGAAAGGATTGTTCTGAAAACTGTGGTAGTTGTTGCCACTTCTGCAATCCTGCCAAAATACGTATTAAATGCAAATATTTTCAAGCCTTTTCACTTCTCGGGGTTGAGTTTGGTGTCTTGTTCTTGTATCTTGTTCTTCATCCTGAACAGGGACACAAGAGACTGAGGTCTTGTCTCATTCTCACAAACCACTGTAGAAATTGTGGCCTTTCTAACTGTTCCTTGAATCACTGCTCTGTATGTTGCATAGTTGTGACTCCCAGGTTTCAAAATGGGATGAAGAACCTGTTCCCAGCAGCAGCAAACAGAACACAGAGCTCCTCTCCTGTGCCAGACAAGCTTTTGATGGTGGGTTTGGGAAGTATATGTTTCACGTGGGCACAACCAGCTCTTGATTTAAAAAACAAAATTACTTGAAACTACTCGGGGGCACAAATAAATGACTGCAAGAATACCAGAGGATTGAGCAACGGGCGAGGGACATGTTGTTTCCTTTAAGAATTCTGACTAGAAATGACGTCACTTAGATAGTTTGGATGTTTGTGAGCACTACAGGACTTGGAAAGGGAAAGCAAATCGGAAAAACACTGGGAAGCTGAACAATTTGTTTTGTTTTATGACTCCCTGGTAGTTTAATGAGCGAGCTATTACTCATGCGCTGTCACTGCACATCTAGAAAATTCCTCTGGGTTTAAAAACTGGCAGGGAAAAGTAGTTTCCTAAAAAACACTGAATTAATGAGATAAAACCCATTGCTCAGGAGTCCCTAACAGGAAGGGTCGGAGGCGGAGTTGTGCAGGGCTCCCGGTGTGTTGGAAATCTCTACAGGGGATTTCAGAGAGCAGATAAAGCTGGCAGGGGTTCAGGGAAGTGATGCAGCAGATATGCTCAGCATCTGTCTTTCAGGATGCAGAACTATGGGTTTGGGAAGGAAAAAAAAAAGTTCGGGACATTCTAGCCAATCCTTCCCCTCCATTCCTTTGTATCTCAAAATATCTGGGACTCTGGGGTATTTTAAGAAAGAGGTTTGTACCCATGGGCAGTGGTACAAGGCAATATATTAATAATATTGACATGTGAAGTGAGGGAGATTGTATTTAAGGAGCAGAAAAAGAAGTATTTGTTGTGTGGGCTTAACTACACAGCTTTAAATGAATTTTCATGGTTTCATAATCTGTATACCTATGGTCCATCAGACTTCTGACTTCTTCCTTTAAGTCTGCATTATTTTATAGATTTGTCCAGTATTTTACAGATCTGTGCAGTGCAGTTTGCATTTTTACTTCAACTATTTTAGCTGGTTTAGCCTATCTTGTCACATCCATACAGGGTAGATGTTACCCTCCCCTTAAATGGAAACCTAATACAACTTTCATGGCCCTGAAGGCAGGATGAGGGCTGTTCCAGTCTGGTGTTGCAGAGAGTACAGTAAGCAGTCTGGAAATGCAAGTGAATATTCCACACTAACCCCCTGACATGATTACTCCCTCGTAGCACAAGTTACTGTAATTTCTTTTGCCAAAAAAATGCTGATAAAGCAGGGGCTGTGAGGAGGGAAATCCGTAAGGAGCCTGGAAAGTGTGATGTAAGGATTAGTAATAGAATTAGCAAGCTGCTGTAACAGTTCTGCTACAGTTTGTCTTAAATTACAGTACCTCAGACATAATCATAGTCATTCCTTGTGTTACTGCAGTGCTGTGCTGTAGTCTGAATCAGTATTGTCTTCTCTCTGTTACTATCCTTTTAAGCACTTTCAAAATTCTTTTTTAATTACTCACTTTTCATCAAGAACATTACCGGTTTTCCATGGAAATAGAGAAGTAGTCCAGGAAAGGTTCACATCAAAATGATGCTTAGCTGTGTCCCCCTGTACATGCAATATACACCCTCTTTAGAAATAGCCAGTACTGAGCTAGTTTGACATCCCTTTAAAGAACACAGATGCCCAGTTTGTGTCTCCATGCTGGATCTTTGCCCTTGGGTGTGGAACTCAACTGCCTGGGCCAGAATTAGGAAATGCTTCCTCCACGTGATGCGAAGAAGTCCTGAATCACAGGGCAGAGCTCAGTTTCCACCAGAATGGGACAGAATGAGACTGAAAAGGCTGGGGGGACACTTGAGGTGTTGTGAAGGTGGCAGGGGTATGGATCTCATGTAGTTTTGGAATCGGAATAAGCAGAGGGAGACACTCCAGAGGGACCTTGTTTGTGATGTGTTAGACCAGGATTTGGGCAGTTCCTCTGAGGGTGTGTGTGCCTGGCAGGGAGCAGAGCGGGGCTCAGATTGGCTCTGGAACAGCCTGCTGGGCACCAGGAGTCACACAACTGATGCAGAGACGTGTTCAGCCTCATGTGCTGGATCTGTGCTGCTCCAGTTTTCCAGAGGAGTGTGAAGCTGAAGGCTGAGAAGGTCTCTTCTGCTTTCCAGGTGGTGCTTCCGTGTCCAGTGAAGGTGGTGACCACCAGCGCTCCCGTGCAGCCTTGTTCTGGAAAGGGCTCTGGTGTTGGCATGGATTTTGGTGGATTCCAGGCTCTTCCAGGAGTCTTTGTGGTGTTTAGGCTGCTTTTTGGTTGCAGAAAAGTCTAGGTGAGAAGCAGGTTCCCTCACTCCAGGTGGGACACCTTTGACATCGATACAGCATGTGCTGATGCCCCAGCAGCTACTGAATAGAGAGCTTTATCACCCTGGACTCCAGGCACCTAAATTCTGCCAAAATCCAGGCAGGACTGAGACAGGCCATGTGGCTGAGCCTGCAGACTCCCAGTCTCTCATGGCAAGGGACACTGTGGACAGCTGCGTCCACTGCCTGCTGCTGTGTCACCCGTGGAGCAGCACTGGCCTTCCCGAAGCTCCAGCCCTGTGTATGCTGCACTAGCACAAGAAAAATTCTGTGGCTTGTTATTGATGGAAAGCTAACTTAACTTTCGTGTTAATGAGGCCGTAATTGCAGTCCATTCCCGTTATTGTGGTGCAGCTGATTTCCCTCCTTGGCTGAGGGTGCGTCCGCCGCTGTTTTCTCCCTGTGCTGAAGGGAAGCTGCTGGAAGGGTTGGTGAGTGTGAAAAGGCAGATCTGACCTAACTGGGGGTGCTCCCACCTCGGCACTGGTGCATGTGGTGCCTGACACCTCCATCCCACACCCATCCAGAGCTCTCCTCCCGGCTCCTGCTGTACACGTGGACTTCGGAGTGCAGATACGTGCACACCGCATTGAAGGGACTGTCAGGTTTTATATTTAAAGACTTTCCTCTTCTATTTTTTTTTTCTTAAGCTTTACTCTGTCAAGGCCTGTGCAGCTGGCATTACACAGCACATACTTTATTATCCCAGTCATCACTTCAACCGTTTAATCCTTTTAACCTTCACAGTGGCTACAGTAGGAATTATGGGGAGTGAATTTCCTCTTGAGTGAATATCTTGAGTGAATTTCCTTGGCCACTGTTAAAACCACAAAGAGTAGTTCCATGAAAAAGGGATCTCTTGATGAAACTATTTGCAAGGGACTGGAAGGGGTGAGTACAAAATGAGAAGCCAGGCCAGCTGCAGGGAAATGGCTGTGGGGACACCACCAGGGGCTGGCAGCTGCCACGTTCCTGCACCCAACATCCCAGACCTGCTCTAACCACAAAACAGTTAATGCAGAACAGTCAGCCCTGCTGGGCAGGGAAGGGACCTTGCTGCCAGATGCTATTTGTGTTGTGCATTATCTCCATAGGTTTTGCATCTGTCTTTGCTGCAGTTTTGTTTTCTGCCTTCAGATTCCCTTTTTCTCATCATGTCTAGTAAATTAAATTGAATTTGCAAAATACTACAAAGTGACATTAGGATGTGCCTGTTAACAGAGGAGAATAAATTAATTACATGCTGTGAACTAACTGAACTCATTTACTAATTGATGAATTAACTTAATATGTCTGTTGCAAACAGGAGAACTTTAATGCTGGCAGAATCAACAGTGAAATCTCTCATTGACTAAATCGCTAGGGGCTTTTTTGATTTATTTTTCCTTAGTTTAGTAATGGCCACATTTTCAGAAGTAGGAAGTTACACCAGTCATTTGCAATTTAGTGTTCACCTCTATGATCCCATCCTACACAACTTCCAGACTGACACCTGCCTCTTGAATTCAAAGCTTTGAAGTTTCTAGTTGCTTTTTCTTAACCAAATATTAATACTAGTTCTTCGTGCTTTTTACACTGGTCAGACCTTCAGCAGCATCAATCGTGTTTCCAGGTTGAGATGCCATCCTGACTGGATATCTGTAATTCTGGGCATTTTGTGGTCTTTCTTAACCATATTTTTAATGTGCACAATGACATTCTCTGTGTGCACATTCTGCATCTTCTCTCTGCCCAGATTTCCTTTGCACAAATGGATTTGAATAGTCTCCCCCTCTGCAGTCAAGTTCCAGACCTGCACCTTTGTGCATCGTTTTGTTTTCCTCCCAGGATGTTTGTGTGGCTTGTACACGTGGATTGATAGCAATCTGCTGCAGCTCAGTTCTGTGTCAACAGAAAGGAGCTTTCTCCCATGCCAACCCTCTAAATGCCACAAAAACACCTTTGTATTTAAGTCTCTGTTTTTAAACTATATCTTCCCATGGTGCCCAGAGTAGAATGGCCATTGGGCTGTTAATTTGCCTTTATATCAGGTTTTATTGTCTCATTATTCCTTATACTTTCTCCTTTTTTTATGTTTCCTCTCCATTTCTTGCCTCAGGCAGTAAACTAGAAACCAAGCTCATTTTATTCTGTTTTATTTGAAGCTTCTGCATTGGTGTGTCTTGGTCCATGACAGGGACTCTGCCCTGGTGCAGCAGTTGCCTTCCTTGGAAATCCCTGGGAAGGTAAATACCTACTGCACAAAGTGAGTTTCTCAGGTCCCAAAGAAAATCAGAACTTCAGCCATCCTTTAGTGCTCCAGTTATGAGATGCTGACCTTGTTTGTTGCTTCCAAAGGTGGAGCCAGTTGTGGGGAGGGGATGAGATCATGAGTAATTTGGATATATGTACATTATGTTTTCTGATGGACAGGGACATATTTTTCTAATGCAACTCAAGTTGTTTAATTGCTGTTGTAGATCAAAGCAAAAACTAGTCTGTAAACCAAATTTATTTTCAGAATCCAACAGCCCCTTTTCCCATCTCCTGCTTGGCTGTGTTCAATACATGGAGCATTATGTTGTCCTCTAATTAGCTCAGTAATTTCCATGGTGTGTGCCAGCATCAGTGTTTGTTATTGAAGCACAGTGTCTGCTTTTATCCTCCTGATGTGACTGTCCTGTCACAGAAGTCACGTGCACAAACTGAGTAGTAAAAGGGTTTGAGGAGTAAGGATCAGTAAATATTCTGAGCTGTGCGTGGTTGTGCAGATGTAATTGATTCCAGCACTGCCAGATGCTCGCCAGTGGATCCAGATGATCCTTGCTCAGCATGCAGTGAAGATCCCTCTCATCTACCTGGTTCTTCCAGTCCCTAGCAAAGCTAACAGGGCATTGATCAATCCCTAAAATCTCTACCATAGCTGTATGACTTTTCTGCATTTCATGAGGGGAAGCTAAAGTGGAAATGCAAACACACATTTAAATAAACCATTTTATAAATTCCAGGTGCTGATCCCACAAGGGAGTCTTGCCTATGCCAGAGGAAGAACATGTTGGGTGAGGGAAAACCTGCTTATAAATCTGTGCAAATTGAAAGGTAAATAATTTCTGTTTCCAGGACATTGATGGAATGAGATCTCTGCGTTGGTTATTTTTCCTGCTGTGAAGTATGTAGTGTAAATGGATCTGGCATATATATTTGTCACCGTGCAGCAGCAGAATGTAGGAAGTGGATATCTTTAAAAAGATTTGATTTATGCTTTATAGAATCATAGAATCACACAATGGTTTGGGTTGGAGGGGACCTTAAAGACCATCTAGTTCCAACCCCCTGCCGTGAGCAGAGAACCTTCCACTAATCCGGGTTGCTCAGAGCCCTGTTCAGCTTCTTTGCCTCTTCAGCATAACAAGGAAAGGTTCTAAAGTTGTTTGTTTCACTCTGAAAATACTTCTGGCTTGTGTTTCAGGGGTGTTTTTGCAGTGTCATACGTGATGGGAGGAGTACAGAATATTTGTCTTTGACTGAAAGATCCTCTGCAATGTGTTCGTGAGGCGTGGGAATTCAGCCGGGGTTAAAACTTGAAGTGGTCTGATTGAACTTCCTATCTTTCTTAATTGTTATCATTTTTCTGTGTGATAATTTTAATTTCACTTCCTCTTGAGTAATCGTGCTGTAGTCTGAGTTTGTGCCATATCAGACAAAAAACCACACAGACTAATAAATGTTTTTGTGCAGCTTATTGTTATTTTTAAAAGATATGTAGGAGCAGTTCTTTCCGGGTCACTTTCCCCCCCTTTGACAGACAAAGTGCCTCGATGATGTGTGGAGCAGCACAAATTCATCAGTGGTGGAGATAAGCAGAGGGGCAGCGGCGTGAACGGGTGCCTGGTGTGAAGAGCTCACTCTGAAGGGACAGGAGTGGCTGTGATCCAGCCCGTGGCACGAGGGTACAAACAGCAGGTGTAGCTTTGGAGTGCTTCATGACAGGGGCATTTCTGCTCAGGGGTGGGATTAGTGCTTCTATTGAAACTTATATAACAGCCACGGTGCCAGGGTGGTTGCTAAAAATGATGCTCGTCGCTCTTACATCCCAAAGCTTGAAGTCAGAAGAACTGTTTTAAGCTGAAGAAATATTTTTTTTATTCCTAGTGGTCATGGTTTTTCTCCCTGACCCCAGCGAGATGATTTTAAATGTGTAAGGCAGCAGTGGGAATGAAAATAAGTGTTTTTTATAATGTAAAGACAAGCAACTGTGAGTTTTGTTGTGGGTGGCTACTTCATTACCATACCTTCATTAACATACCTCAGCAATCAACTGGGAATTACAGTTTTTGTTATGGCTCTCCTGTCCAATTTCTAAAGTATAACATCAGCTGCTTTTCATCCAGCAAATGGTGATCCATGTGGGAAAGAAAACCCCACTGTTTTCCTGCCTCTGTTTCCCCGAAGGTTGGTGTTTGTCAGAAGAGCAGTCAGCTGCTATGGTGATGGGCACAGGGTGGGAATGTGGACAGAAATAGAGGGAGGCTGAAGCCAGACTGTTCCTGCTTCCTTATGGTTTCAGTAGCCCTCTCTGAATGGATGGTGACTGATTCCAAGGATTTCGCAGGTTATTTGTGGTTTTCCGCCTCGGATTCTCACAATTAGCACAAAATAATACTCAGGCAAAAAGGAGAGTGAGATTCTCAAATTGGTAATGTTTGTACAGGATGCATGTAATTCCCTGCAGAGCAGCTTGTGCCCGTTGTGCTGGGATTTGGATGCACAGAAATCTCCCTCCTCCCATCCAGACTGAAGTCAGTTTTTGGTAATGCATAATTCATATCCTGAAGCCTTTGTCACAAAAACATCTTTACTGCTTTTCCCTCAGCTTGATAAGCCTGCTTTTGTATTTTTAGGATTTCCTTCCCTGCTAATCCCCAAAAATCAGCCTGAAGAGGTTTCAAAACAGAGTTCAGAGTAAATCTGAGACAACTTTTACGTCAAGGATGTTTCTCTGTGCAGGAGGTGATTCTCTGGCACCTGCTATTTATGGATTCTGCCTCCACAAAGAATTATTTCCCTGTGGCACCACTGCCACAGTCAGCGCACAGGTGGACTGCAGCTCCAGGGAGTCTTCCAGGAGGTTTGGATGTATCTTCGGATACACCTCACAAGGGGTGTCTACACATACACTTTGTTATGAAACAAAGACAGCAATTTCTTTTGATGAATTTTGGAGCTCTAATCCAGAATGACTCTTTCCATAGGGAACATGATGCCTGTGTTTATTAGGGGTTAGTGGCACGCCTTGATTGCCTGTTCTGACTGTAAATTCCCTCACACAGGTACAGATTATGAGATGTCATAATGTGGTGAAAAGCCTGTTTAAGAGCCTGGAGAAAGAGAAAAATGATTCTCAAGTTGTGTTTTAATTCACCTGTGTAGAACAACACAGAGGGGACTAATTCAAGCAGCTTCTGGTGGTTTTTTTTCTTCCAGATTCTGAGGACGACCCTGGCAATAATGAATTGTTCCAGGAAGTACATGGATAAAGTTGTACAAGGTGGAGGCTGTTTTTTCTCAGGTACAGAACATCTGTGTCCCTCCTTGGTATCAGTTGTTGTAAATACCTTGTAGCCATCAGACCTTTCCTGCTCAAAGCTTTCAGAAGCTTTGAAATTAAAAAGATAAATGCATGGTGTGCCTGCATAATGGGTAAATTGGATGTTTCTCTAGTGGGAAATAACTGTCTTTATTTGAGGGCTGTTTGCCTGTTCCAGAGTAATGTTCCCCAGGTCTCTTTACTTTATAGCACTTCTTAGTGCAGCTCAACAAGGCACAGGAAGGAATGTGAAGTACTGTCATCAGTGTAGGAATCTTTTCAGTAATGGTTTGTCATTATTTTCCTCCCAAATGACCCAAATGCTTTCACTTCTTACCTGTTTATATCAAGCCACCACAGACCTTCTGATGATATTAAATTCCAGCTGTGGAGGCTTTGATTGCTTCTTGCACGTTGCTGATTTTAAGATAACAAAATTGTTCAGTGAGAGAAATTCAAATGGAAAAATTCAGGCCTATGGGAAAAGTTGGTCCTTGTGTAAAAATCCACTAAAACTTGAGTAAGAACCTCAGAGTTCAGTGTATTGATTTTCTTATGAAAGTTCAAGAACTGTGTTTCGTTGCAGGCTGAAACTCATCTCAACTCCTCATGACCAGCTGAGCAAGAGAGATGGGATTTGATGCTATCCAAGGTGTAATTCCACAGTTCATGTCTTTTGCTAGTGCCAGCTTAATCAGTTTCTGCCCACTCCCAGCCATTCATTTCCAGCTCAGCAGCAATGCTGTGCCATCTCTTCCCTGACCGTGTGGAAAACCAGACGACTGAAAATAACTCAGTCAAGAAAAGAAACACTTCGTTTTGTTCTTTGAATTAGAACCATTTGAATGGATGTCATGGCCCACAGGCAGTTGTATTGGTACTGCTGAAGGTGACAAGAACTGCAGCATCGGAGGCAGCAGTGAGCACTGGAGGGTGTCCCAATGCTAAGTGATCTTGCTGTCAACAAAAATATGCTCTGGACCATATCCTGAATGAAAGGGTTTCACTAGCCACAGGATTATTTATTGAACTGCTGCTTTTCATTTATTTTATTAAGAAAGATTAACATCTTCTTGTTAGGGCAGGTTTATTTTTTTTTGCTTGAGGAGATAAACCATCTCTGTGAGAAGTCAGTCAGCTTTGTGGACAACCATGAATGTCAATAAAGTCTTGGCAAACACAGTAGGTATTTATTCAGCCTTGCAAATTAAAAACATTTTTCCTGCTTGTTTAGTGAAGGGAACAAAAAAAGACAAATTACACAGCGGATGAGCTCTCTTGATAGTTGGAATTCATTAAGCTGGTGGTGAAAACGCTGGGGGATTGATGGTGCAGAAAAAGAAAAGACGAAGCAGCTTTTCCCCAATAGCTGTGGTTTAAGTTCAAGTTGAAAATGACCGAAAAAAAAAAATCCCTTAAAGACATCTGTAGCTGACTTCACAATCCCAATTTCTGTCTGGGTAGACAGTTCTTTCTCACTGCAGTTAGTATTAATTGGTTTTTCAGTTGACAGATAATTTCTCAGTGGTTCCTCCATCTCCATCATGCCATGGGGTGTCTGCAGCAGCTCATAAATGAGATCCATGGCCAGGCATTAAGTAGGAAGTTCACACAGTCTCTTCCCATGCTACAGACAGAGCCTTTCTGCAGGCTTGTCACTCTGTCATCTTCCCTTGGCTCCACATTTTATTAAAAAAAAACAAAAGGAGTTTAAAAAGTTACAGTAAGTTGGGCAGTTTGTCACAGACGTGACATTCTCACAGGCCATTGTGTGCAAATTGCAGGCTGACTCTGTCTGTCAGATGGATCATAAAGCTGTCGTAAGTACAGCTCTCACAAAACCCATTTCTACAGCTCCTGTTATGGCAAAGCATGGAAAGGAAGCAGTAGGACTTATTTTTTGATGAATTTCCTGTGCAGGGCCATTAGTCCACCATGGAAGTCTTTCCAAGTCGCACCCAGTGCATATTCTCTCTGATTATCCCTGATTAATGGGATAAAGTGCCCACAGTTGTCACTTGCAGTCACAGACAGTTCTCATATTAGTCCAAGTGCAGGAATTCTGCAGGAGTTCATCAGTGGAAGAGAGAAGGCTCCCTGATAAGTGTTTAAATGCAGCTAAACCACCTGTGAACCACCGAAACAGCAAAACAAAGCCTTCATAAACTTTCTTGTTGGAGTGCTTTAATCACAGACAAAACTTTACTCACTCAAGTGATCCCATCAATGTCAAATAAAAACATGAATTATGAAGCTTTTAAAATTAGGGTTTAAAGTCACTGACATGTCATTCCCATGATTTTCTCTGGAGGATTACAGAACACTTAATTTGTAACTGCAGAAACATAAGTGCAGTCAGATGCTGTTCCATCTACAGTTTTTATCTAAGCCATTGAATCCTGGGTTTGCTCTTCCTGTTTCCCAAGTTCTTACTTGTAAATGTACATTAACTCCTCTGTTCTTCTTCTTCTTCCCAGTTCAACGAGGAAATTGCCTTCAGCTCTTCTGATCATTAAATCTGGGAAGGATGGAGCACTTCAAGATCTGAAAATGTTTTAAAACTTCCAGCACCTAAATAGAAGGAGACATCTTGGACTAGCACAATAGCTCTCTATCTGCAGTTCATTTGGTTTTCCAATTTAGAAAGGACAGTTTACAGCCCTAAAGCAAGCGTGTTTCTCATTAGCCTGTTCTAGAAAGACGCAGAGTTATTACAAGTTTTGAAAGATGCTTTCTACAAAAGTGCAGATGATATTAAATGGCAGAATTTGCTCTCTGGATAGTCACATGGAGATGCTGTGGTCTTCAGCCATCCTAAGGCTGGTGTTGAAGGCAGAGCCATGCAGCTGGACCTTGGCTTCAAATCCATGTATGTCATGGATACAGCTCCGTGGAAAAGATGCTGCATGTCCAGAGAAGATAATTGTGAAGTGCCACTGCTTTCCTTGTTCCACAGATGGATCTCAGGTTTTTTGGACTTTGTAATGAAGATTTTCTTGGAGAGGAGTGTGTTGGCTGTGCTGCTGACAGATACTGTTGTGAGAACTGTCCACACTGATTTGATTTCCCTCCTTCAGCCATCCTGGAGTTAGATTCCTAGTCTAAGCTGGTTGAGTTTGTTGTCCTTGTGGTAAATGAAGGGAGAGCTGCATCTTGGGAGGTGATGAAATTTGAGGAACAGATGTAATGAGGTTTTTTAACTGGTTTTCTGCCCCCTGAAGAGAAGGAGTTCGTTTATTTGCCTGTCTTAAGGATTCCACAGTTGGGTTCATCTTGGATGGTGGTTTAGAGTCTGGAATGTAAGTTTTATAAGGAGTGCTGAGGGTTGAAAACGAGACTCAGGGAAGACCTTATTTACCTGGAGACCTGCATTTACCTGAACAAAGGTTGTGGTGAGGCAGGGATCAGCCTCTTCTCCCAGATGACAAGTGACAGGACACTGGGAAACAGCCTCAAGTTGCACCAGGGGAGGTTCAGGTTGGATATTAGGAAAAATTTCTTCACTGAAAGAGTGGTTTAAGCATTGGAGCAGACTTCTCAGGGCAGTAGTGTAGTGACCATCCCTGGAAGTGGTCAAAAAACAAGTGGACTTGGCACTTCATGATCTGGTTTAGTGGGCATGGTGGTATTAAGTCAAAGGTTGGACTCAGTAATTTCAGAGGTCTTTGCCAACCTCTGTGGTTCTAATCAACTAAAATCAGCTTTCACAGGGCTTCCAGAGGCAGGTACAGAGCACACCCAGCTGTAATAAACTGCAGAAAAAATACAATGCTTCACTCTTTCTTGAAAACACTGCAGCAAGGCAAAGTTTGGGACCCGCATGGCTGAAGGAAACAAATTTTGTCCTGCCCACACTTCGAAGCAGCTTTATTTTATCCATTAGTGTTCTGTGAGCCTTCATGGAAGATTCCCAGGCAGCTGCGTGCTCGGGGCAGAGCCCGGGGACACGGGCACAGCTCCGTCCTGCCGCTTCCTGCCTGCTCTGCTGCACACAGGCACTTTCTGGACAGAAAAGCTGCACAATAAATCCAGTGCTGATGTGGCCTGGCGTGGTGACAGCTCTTCCAGTAACTGCAGGAACTGCCCGCTTGCGGAGGCCCTGCCTGCTCCGATGGGTTGTTTTCCTTAGAACCGCGTTGTTCTGCACCCGGATGGGGCACGCGCTGTCTTTGTGCCTCCCTCTGCTGTCCACGCACCCTCTGGTGCTTTCTGTGCCACTGCCTGGGGTAATTTGTTCCTTTGTGATGTACCTGAGTGCTCCCCAGAACGTCACCCAGAGAGGGGCTGTGCAAACACTCCACACTTGCTCGACTTCATTCTGCAGACGTGCTTCGGGTCTGATGTTTGTTCTGCCAGCTGAGATGAGGAGCTGCAGAGCGGTTATGAAAAAAACCCAATCTGTTTGAAAGGGAGTAAATTGTCTAGAACACGCTTCAGTAGCAGATTTCCAGGAAAGAACCCTGTGTCAGATTTCTAAGAAGCAGTGCTGGCTCCAGGTGCGGAGTGCCAGGTCTGAGTAGTCTGTAATGAGTGCAGTCCTTAAAGTTAGGTTTTGGGACACACTTTTCTCCTAATTTGCAAATCCCACCTCAGCCAGAGCTAGCAGGCAGGTGAGCAGGTTTTCAGGCTCTCTGCATGACCTTTTGGGATGAGTATTCAACATTTAGGCAGTAATAGGTAGCTTCTGTCACACGCTGTGCTTGTGCTGCTGCTGTCAAAAGGAAGATCCGGTGACATCTTGCAGGAGAACGTCACACGTGTTTTGCTGTCACAAGAGGGAGTTGTGCAGCAGTGCTGCCCTTGCTGGTGTGTCTGGACGTAGTCTGCTGTGGGGAGAGCTCAGCAGACAGGACGTGTTAATAGAAGACAGCAGCACAAGTAGGATGAAGGTCCTTCATTCCTTGTTAAAGCCTTGTACGTGTTGTTCGAGCTTGACTAACAAAATTCCTCAGAGTGACACTGCTGCAAGCAATTCTCTTGCTGTTGGTAGCACTATAATAGAAAACAGAAGTGAACATTTGGGTGACTCAAACCAAAATCAAGGGTAAGAATAAGAAAAAAGCATCAACTCTTTAATAGGAAAAACAAAAACCCGACGTGGCTAGGTATTCTTCTGTGACATTTCCAATTTATTGTTACAGGAATACCCTCCCAGCTAGACACAAGCTCCCTCAGGAAGCTGGTTTCATATGGTGGTTTAGATTTAACTATTCATTGTCTAGCACCATTTGAAATCAGTGTTCTTGGAGGAAGAATGCCTGCCTTCGTCAGGGAAACGGACCCTTGGGAGCCTTGGAGGAAAAGAAGAGAAAAGTCGAGATCTTCCTTGTGTGGTTCTGCCATTCCAATTAACTTCCACCACCACATAAAGTCCCTTGGTGGGACTGTGGAGATCTGTGACCCAGGTGACCCCTGGGAGAGCAGTGCAGTGAGTGATTCCAAAGGCAGAAGTTCTGTTGTCAGCATATTTATAATATCTGTAAACGGTGAACAACAACTTTGGAACCAGAGAATGTCTTAAGAGACAGAACCAAGGCATAAAAGCGTAATGCAGATTTGTAACTCAGTATTGAAGATGTTGATTTTAATGCCCCAACTTCTAAAAAGTACTACAACTAGGTCATGTAACATGGTGAGGAATAAGGAAGAGAAGTACATGTACTCCACTTTTTTTCAGCTCCTAACCTCTTCCAGCCTTACGTAGATGCATTTTTGTTCATTCCTCATCACCCTTGTAAACACTTTGTACGTGCATCATACAAGACACACAAGAGAATTTAAAGCAGGTAATTCTGCGTTGTAGCACTGGGAGTTCTGGTTGCCATTTCCATCCCAGCTGCACGTTTGCCTTTTGTTTTGGCACGTTTGGCAGATCAGAATATGTCATTTATTTTGTGTGACTTGACTTGCTGGTGTCCAGGTTGGTGGCTGGATGTGCTTACGAGAATTGGACCACAGGTGGTTGGTCACATTGTCCAAGTTTCCTGAAATCTGGAGAATTTTTAAGTGTTTCAAGTTTATATTTTTTAAAGCATTTTACTGTATTGAAAGATGTGTGTAGCTAATGGTTGATTTTGAAATTTTTCGCTGTCTAAACCTTTGTTTTCTCATCAGTGCTTTAATAATAATTATAATACATCAAGCGTTGGGGGATTCTCCGATGTAAAATACAATCCAGCACGTAACTCTTCATCCTTGCAATCTCCATAACCCCTTTAGAGGATGACTGATTTCTTTTGGTGTTCAGAGTCAATAATAATTTCTAGCACCATTTGAAATCGGTTATAGTGATTGGGGAATTGCACCTCGAGAATTTTTACCCAAGAGGCTCCAAAGAGAATCCATAACGGTATGAAAAGAGGGAAGGGTGTTATTTTAGTGAATGGAGTTGCTGAATTCAGAAATGCTATGGGATTAAACTCTGGTGTTGGGAGGTGGAGAATTTTCTTGCGACAAAATACAATCTCTAGTGCATAGAGTATGTAAAAATGTATAACACGAGGTTTTGGTTTAGGTCCTCTGTGTGAAGAAGATCCTTGGGATGGTTTGGAAAGCCGTACGGTGCTGAGAGGGAAGATCGAGGGAGATGGTTTTCCCGATGAGAATAACCAGTGTGGACTTTGGATCAAAGAAGAGAAACCCCACCCTGTTGGTTTAATGATCTGTCTGTGAGGTATGAGGAAATAAAAGGAGCAGCAGGAAGCCTTCCAATCCCCAGTTCCCGTACTCTGGACATGCTGGAAGCAAGGTCTCATGGAAGTTTTCCCTGCCAGCCTGAGAGCTTCTTCCATTCTCCTCTCATACATTCCTTACAGTGTAAGCCATAAAACACCTGACTCATCTCTCCAACGGTGTTTAATAGATAAGATTTTTTTCCTCTGAAATTTCAGATCTTCAGAGACACAGCTGGCCAGAGGCACAGTTGAAGGCGGGTCGTGTCCCCAGTTCCAGCATGATCTCTTTACCCATGAAGATAATCTCTGAAAATCATCCTTCAATCAGCTGGTCATTCTACATCCAGCTTTTTGGGAGTTAATAGCATCAACCAACCGACAGCAAGACATCACACACCAACCTGCAAGGCATCCCTGCAGCAGGGGGTATTTTCATGGATGTCCTGGTGAATTCAGTAATGTACTGCTTTTCCCACTATTCCATATGGGGAAACTAAAAAAGGGGATTTTTTGTAAACAAGTGAAGAAGCTTTTGAGGATTCAGAGGCATTTCTAAGGTTGTGGCTGGTGATTGGGAGCAGTTTTACCTTTTTCTTCTCCATATTTTTGTCAGTATGTGGAAATATATTGGAAGTGTCTTGAAAGCTGGGGAAGGAATTTTGACAAAGGGATGGCCAGGACGAGGGAATGGCTTCAAACAGAGGGCAGGGTTAGATCAGATATTGGGAAGAAATTCTTGACTGTGAGAGTGGGGAGGCCCTGGGACAGGTTACCCAGAGAAGCTGTGGCTGCCCCATCCCTGGAAGTGTTCGAGGCCAAGCTGGACGGGGCTTGGAATAAACTGGGATAGTGGAAGGTGTCCCTGCCCATGGCAGGGGTTGCCACTGGGTGGTCTTTATTTCTCATTAAGATAATCACAAACCAAAAGAGACTTTGTGTGAGAAGTATGTGACCTCTTTGAAGTCTCTTTCTTCCATTCGTTAGTGAAATCCACCCTCGTGCCCTGTCTCTTTTTAGACTGAGCTTTGAGAAGTGGGGAGTACTGTGTTTAGTACAAAAGACTGTAGCTTGAGCCCTTAAATTAATACAAAAATTATTAAAATATGGAAAATGTAGACTGGCCATCAGCATGGGGGGGGTTTGCAATATGATGCAGAGGGTTAATGTTTTAGGGGGGTTGACAGATGTTCCTGTGGGTTTTCAGAGCTGTGCAGAACAAAGTGGTGTTGGAAGCGTGACTTGCAAGTAATCACCATGCTTTAGGTACATCCCCTGCCTAAGCAGCTCCCATGCAGACAGTTGCTGAAATGATTTCTTGTGTGAAGTCCCTGAAGGAGCAGATGGATCTGTTTGGAGTTTTGCTGCTTGTGCTGTGCGTGCAGGATCGAAACGCCTGGACTCAAACAAAAGTTGTTAACACAAAAACTCACCTTGAGGTTAGAACCGATTACAGAGTGGTGGTGCAGAAACAGGTGAAGAAGATTAATAACATTTTAATTTTTTCTGTTGAAAGGCAAGAGGTTCTTAAGCTGTAGTGATTTCTTCTGTTTGCACCATACAGTGAGAAGAATGGAGCTGCCAGGTGGTTGGATCTCGTGGAAGTATTTTCAACTTCAACAGGGAAAGGATGAAAGAAGGAAGAAAAATGCTTGAACAAGTAACCTCTCACTTCTGGATTAGTATAAAAGGTGCTGGATGGTGGGGTGAGAGGGAGGGAAAGATGATGTCTGTTGGGAAATTTTTCATGCAAAAATATTTCAGAACTGTCTTACGGTTATTAATGAGTCATGAAACCAGTTCATTTTACTACATCAAGCCTAAATTTCGGTTGTTGCGATTAATTTGTCTGAAACTTTTGTGATCTTGCATCAGAATCTCAAAATGTCAGGCTTTTACATAAGGATGTTCTGTGAAATCCATTTTATATTGGGAATCCAGGAGGAAAATATCCATTAAGTAGAGGCTTGGGGTGATGGTGGAAAACGGCTTTGTTTTCACAGCAAATAAATTGAGGGTCAGAACTATAATTTTCATTATAATTTATATAATTTTCAGAATTAATTGATGAAACATGCAGGCATTAGATGCTTATGAAAGAGCAGAACAGTAAACAAGACAAAATTGTGATATTCTACAAGATGCTTCCTGATTTCTTTCAAGCCAGTTTGAGACTCGATAACCAAAAATAACCTGCTTGTGTGGGATCTGCTGTGTCCTTAGCACACGTTTCCAGTGCCATGATGGGCAGCAGAGGTACGAGGAGAATCTGGTACTGTGGCTTTTACTGTGGGCTGGTGGAGTCCTGCTGGGACCTTTGCTAAGCATGAAGCAGCAGAGGCTTGTGTTGGCAGAGCTCTGCTCTGCAGTAAAACAGAGCTGTTAGAGCTCACAGCAGTTTAGAGGTGCCAGGAGAGCGAATTCTTCCTTGTTTGGGTAATGCTAATGAAAATGGTGTTAGAATTTCTAGCTGTCTTTTTTGTTAAATCAGATCCAGTGCGGACTGTGAAGCAAACGCCAGTGAAGCCACCTGGGTTAAGCTGCCTGCAGCGAGAGGTTCTCGTTCCACAGGTGTCACCAAGACAGCTGAGCTTTCCTGATTTCTGACAACAATCCATGAAACCGCTGGATTCTCTTCTCCAGATGCTGCAGGTGCATCTCCCCTGGAAACATCCAGAACTTCCGGGTTCCAGCCAGAAAAGCTGGACCAGTTACTGCTCCCACCTCCACCGTTGAGCAGACCAAGAGGATGTTCAATGTGTGCTGGTCAGTGTAATGTTACAGACCCTGGCTCAGAAAATACTCCTATTCAGCTCCTTGCAATTGGAGGCAACTGGTTTTCCTTATGTCTCATTTTCACTCTACTTGATTTCCAACTTTCCAACAAAAGTCCATGGAGAGACGTGTGCTGTCTGCTCTGCTACCTGGATTGCTGGATATTGAAGTTATATACGCAGTTTCTACCTTCCGCTTTCACAGCATCAGGTCTGTCTGGATTCTCCTCTGGAGAACCTGCTGTGGCAGCAGATGACGTCTTCAGTCCTGGGGACAGGTCCCTAAAACCATTTTCTCCATGTCAAAGAAGGTTTTTAATGGCCTTTTACCATAAAAAGGAGATGTGAGCCTTGGGATCACAAAGATTTGAGTTCAGTGTTTTGGTGCTGGTGAAATTCATGGAGTTACAGGATGGTTTGGGTTGGAAGGGACCTTAAAGACCACCCAGTTCCACGTCCTGCCATGGGCAGGGACACCTCCCACTAGACCAGGTTGCTCCAAGCCTTGTCCAACCTGGCCTTGAACACTTCAAGGAATGGGACAGCCTCAACTCTGGCCAACCTCTTCCAGAGCCTCACCACCCTCACAGGCAAGAATTATTCACGTATTGCTACAGAAGAAAGTATTTTTGGTCTTTGCTTTTCCAAAGCAATCAACGTGTCAAGCCCTGTGCATCTCTGGCTGGATTCCAGCTTGGAAGGCTGGACACTGACCCTCATTTGGAGCAGCACAGCCTGGGATGAAGTGGCTGGGAAGGGACATCAAAGTGCTGTGTGGAGGAGCTGGCTGTGGTACAGTTTTCCAAGCAACGCTTGGTGGTGCAGAGCATGGACATCAAGGGGAATGTAAGGCAACTCTTTTAACTTCATTGCTTCAAATATCATTACTGTTTGTGCTACTGTAACATTACTGCACAAAACCCCAGTGGGATTTATTTATAATTGATGGTTTTAACTTGGAAGATACTCCAATGCCACTGTGCGGATTAAATCCCAGAACAGACTGACAGCTGTAAAATCCATGAGCACAGGTGAGTGAGCTGGTCTGTTAAAAGCCTCCAGAGGACCACAAAGTCATTTTCTCTGTTAAATTTTGCCATTATTTAATCTTCAGTCTTGCCTGTCCTTACTGTGGAACAGACTGGAAAGAGAACAGCTTGATAGTCTCCCAAATAGTTGATCATTGCTAGGTATGCTGTGGTGTGATGGGATTGCCTGCTGAAAGGTGCCAAAATCGTTATAGATCAGGACCTGCTCAAAAACCACATCTGGGAAAACTTAAATTTCTCCGGAAATTCATGGGAATTATCACGGACTTCCAGGCTTCCAAAGAAGTTGTCACATAAAGACTCTCCACTGTGTTTCCAGTGTGAGAACTGAAATCACAGCTTGAAGGAAAGAGAAATTCAGTGCAAGTAAATTTTCGGATTTCACTATGCAAATCAAAATTCCAGTTGGGAGAACTTTTGGAGTGAAACAATGGTGTAAAAAACCCTACTTCTTAGTTGAGATTAGCCTGGAAATTTGAAGGCACTCATGAATAATTTATAAAGCAGCCTTCCCACGGATGAGCGGCAGGACCAGAGAGTGGCTACGTTTGTCACTGTATTGAGATGTTTCCTGGCAATGGCGGAATTTTTATGGTGTTCTTGTTCATAATGGAGTTGTTGCTTAGCTTTGAATGTCCCAAATGTAAACAGATCTGAGGAAGCAGATCGTTAAAAACGTTTAGAAAGGGCAAATGAAAAAGTGAAGTACTTGTGTGCTGCGTTCCAAGCAAAACCTATAAATCACCGGCGTCAGAATTCTTTGACAAGGAGAAAATTGTTTTATGGACTCACAGAAATGGCATCAGGAGGAATAGTCAAAAGATTAATTTTTTTAAATCATGGCAGAAGAACAGAGGGAATAATCGAAGAGGTTTGAGAACCTGTCCTGTGCTTTGTTTTCAATTTTAGCACTCTGCTTTAACAGATTCAAAATTTGATTGAAATCTGCTTTGCGGTGTTCAGCTCCACAATCTCGGAAGCCATGGGACCTGGTGCTCCTGGTTTAGCAAGGCTGGGAATGCTTAAATCCACGCAGAGGTTTGTTGCGTAGGTGTAACTCAAAAAAAAAGGCAGAAAGAAAAGGGAGTTTTCATTTGATTTTGAATCCACGAAGCTGTTTTCTAAACTTACGTCTGGGGTTGCAATGTTTGAGCATTCAAGAGTCGCTTCAGGGAGCCATCTCCTTGTCCTGGGAGGAAAGCTGGGGATCCCATGGGATGCAGGGGTGCGTGGGGAGGGTGGAGATGCCAACCCTTGGAAGGCACTGGTGCGAGGGGGTAGCTGGGGGCTCGTGCTGCCGGCAAGGTGCTCCTTGGCTCCCCTTGCCCTTCCCCAGCCTGCCCAGCAGATGTGAGAGGCTGCCTTTGGAAGCGGCGGGAGCTGCGTGGTTGGGCTCGTCGGGAGAGGCCGTGGGTGGAGAGGAGCTGGCAGGGATCCCGGGAGCCGCTGGGAAGAGGCTGCGCGGGGGAGAGCGAACTCACCACCCACCTCGGATGAAATCATGGAACGGGCGAGCGCGGGTAAAGGCTGGTGAGGAGAAGGAGATCTAAAAAAAGGGGGCACGGGAGAGGAAGGATGCCGGACCAGCGAGGAGGGCAGTTCCTGTGCCGGTGGATCTGGTTCTCACAGGGGTCGCTTGTAACGGATACGGAGCCGGAATAAGGGCAGGAATTTGTCACAGGAAGGTTTGCTGCAGCCGTGTAGAAAAGTAGAACTTTGATACCTGACCCCTTTGAGGGAAATTCATTAATATGTGTCTGAATGGAGGAGTGATTGCTCCCAGGCAAGCTGCTGCTTTCCCAGTCTGACCTCTAACCAAGCCTGGACCAAGGAAGACACATTCCTGGAGCGAGGAGAAAGAGGAGATCTCCTCTGGAGCTGGCTGGTTTACAACAGTGGTTTTAAGGGCTGCTGACAAAGGGACTTTACAGCGCCACTTTCCTTAACCAAGGAGCGGGTTGCCTTGCTGTTCCCAGCTGGATGGGCACATTTTTTCACCCTTACTGTGCAAACCAACCAGGAAGAACCCGTGTGGCTTCCTTTTGTACTCTTAAGACTGAACTCCTGGTGTGAACTCTAGGGATTTTATTCCCCCCATGTTTATCTGATTAATGATACATTATACCACTCATGAGAGTGGGCGTTTCACTCAAATGAGAAGACCTTCAGTGTCCTTGTTATCCACCTGGATTTCTGTCCAAGCTGCCTCCCTGCAGCTCATCCCACATCATTGCTGGAGAGCTCAGGCAGGCGAGGAGCCAGCGGAAGGAGCGGATGTCCCCGGAGTGCATCAGCACAAGGTTTGGTCCAGTGCACCCGCTGAAGACAGCCTGGATCTTCTGCTGGGTTTTGTTGGATCCTTTTTGCTCTTTGGAAACACAGTTTGGGACCGTCACGGTCCAACTTTGAGGAATGGGATTCTCTGCACTTCCCTGTCGGCTCCAGCAAGTGAAAAGTGATGTGTAAAACTCCTTCCCCCCGTCAATTCCAGTGGGTGCAAAGTTGTAACTGTTTCAGGAAAGATACAGCCAAAAAAGAAGAAGAAAAAACATTTCCCTAGCTCATTTTCTTTTCCCAGAAAACCAGATGGATGAATCATTACAACAGCAGCTATGACAAGGGACCAGACAACAGACTGAGCCCGAAGCCCAGCCCAGTCGAGGCAGATGAAAAACTGTCCAAGGATTTACCAACCCTCCCTCCCACATGTGTTTAAAGGAGCAAGGCTCCAGAGTTAGGGCATGTGGATTTTAACCTTCGTTTTGTGTCCTGTGTGGCAGCAAGGGCAGCCACTGCAGAGACCACAGTGTCATAAATCCAATGGGATCCAGCAGTGAGGTCCAGTGAGGTAACGTGGTGGTGTGGTCGGTGATGATCACCAAAACAGAATCACAGAATGGTTTGGGTTGGAAGGGGCCTTAAAAATCCTCTAGTATCAAATTCCCTGCCATGGGCAGGGACACCTTCCACTATCCCAGGTTGCTCCAAGCCCTCTCCAACCTGGCCTTGAACACTTTCAGGGATGGGGCATCCACAGCTTCTCTGGGCAACCTGTGCCGGGGCCTCCCCATCCTCACAGGCAAGAATTCCCTCCCAATATCCCATCTAACCCTGCCCGTGGGCGGTGGGAAGCCATTCCCTCGTGTCCCTCCAGGACCTTGTCCAAAGTCCCTCTCCAGCTCTCTTGGAGCCCCTTTAGGCACTGGAAGAGGTTCCAAGGTCTCCCTGGAGCCTTTTCTTTTTCAGGCTGAACACTCCCAGCTCTCTCAGTCTGTCTCCATGGCAGAGGTGCTTCGGCCCTCGGAGCATCTCTGTGGCCTCCTCTGGACTCACTCCAACACATCCCTGTTTTTCCTGGGTTGTGAGCCCCAGAGCTGGAGACAGCTCTGCAGGTGGGGTCTCACCAGGGCAGAGCAGATTTGAATCCCCTCCCCTGACCTGCTGCCCGCACTTGTGATGCAGCCCAGGAGTCAGGGGGGTGTCAGGGCTGTTCCCCATCCCTTCTCCGCGCAGCCTGTGCTTTTCTTGGGATTGCCTGAGCACAGTATGGAGCTCAGACCAGAGCAAGCAGCCTGGAGGCTCTGCTTGTTTGTGCCAGGCTTTCGTCTGCGGGGAGGGTTACTTGCGAGAGACGTAAACGTGCTCTTAATATAGCGGAGTCCTGTGCGTAAAACACATCAAAATAACACCAGAAGTGACAAGGTTGAGAAAGCATTTAAAAGTTAAAGAGATGCCTGCCTTCAGGCTGCCCACAGAACCCCCGTGGGTGCATGTGCTGTGGTACATTCTTAATTACACGATTGGGAGGTATTTTTTATTCCAGAGGACGTTGCCCTGCTCCCTGCACGCGATGCTGGTACTCACTTGCTGAAAAGCCATACAGGGTTGGGGTTTTTTTTTTTCATTCTTCATCCTCATCTCTGCAGCATCCGAGAGCTTTGGCTGGAGCAGTTGCTGTGATGACATCTTTTTTTTTTCCTCCTTGGTGAGGCTCTATTGTGGTTTCTGCTTTACAAACAAAGAACCAGAGCACAGAGAAACGAAGGTCAGAGGATCTATTAATTTTGGGTGCCCAATTTGAAGTAGCCGGTGCAAGATATTCAGGACTCTCTGTTCAAAGCGCAGATTCCTCTCATGCCTTTCTTTGTTTTCTTCCAACCCCCTGCTTTGTTCATTGCCCTCTTCCAACTTCTGCCTCTTGGGCGCTGTAATTATGATTTTTAAATTCAAATGCTGCTCTTAGCTTTCGAGTGTTTTGATCGCTGACTGAAAAGCTGTAGCTGAGCTCCACTAGGCAGCAAATGTTCCCTTTCTCTCAAGGTAAACAACGACTCGGGAGAGGTCACTGCAGGTAAAAAGCCACAGGTCTGGAAGGAAAGAACAGGACATCAATTCAAGCCAAAGTACTCGTGAGCAATGCAGAGATCTCTTCACCTCTCCTACCCTCTCTGACTCCCATGAACCCCCTCACAGAGCAAGGGCAGCACAAAGAAGCTGCATCTCGAATAGAAAAAGCTGGGGGTTACCTCAGGTGCTCGGGGCCTGGGTCCGTCGTTGCTTTAGCAGTGGCAGCTCCGGAGGAATTGTGTTTAGGGAAGCAGAGGAGTGGGAGGGCAGAGGGAAGCCAGCGGTACCGAGCGTGTGTGTGTTGTGTTGGGAATAGCTTGTACTTGTGGGACTTGGTTAAATGCCAGGAAAACCCTGAGGGTGAGGCTACAGCAGCTCCTCTTGAGATGTTCCAGCCCCTGGAGCCCTTGGGAACAGCAGTGCTGAACACAGTGTGCTCTCGGCTGCCCCGGGCGCAGCCGGATCCGTCCGCACAAGGACACGTGTCCTGGGCTCCCTCCAGGCAGGCGCTTCCAGAACATCCACCTTCTATTCCTGCCTGCACAGCCCTCTGGCCAGGCAGGTTTGGGGTGACTGTGTCCTGTGTCCCACGTCTGGGAACAGCCTCCAGCTTCAGCACCTCACCCTTGGCTTTGGCAGAGGGAAGCAGCGGGACGCTGAGGGGAGGGTTTGCGAGGCTGCGTTAGCCAGTGGCTGGTGAGGATGCAAAGGATCTATCCCAAATGTGGGAGAGGAGCTGGGGAGATGAGCAGAGCACCAGCGAGCTCAGACCTCAGAAGGGCCCTGGGGTGTGGGGTTGAGTAGGAGGGAGATGAGGAGGACTTGGGAGCAGGAGGAATGCTAATTCACCATGGAACAATGCCTGGATGGCTGTGAAGGGGACCTGGCACTTATCTGTCCTGGCATTTCCTGCTGCTGCAGGGGATTCCTGTGCTCCTCCTCGCTGCTTCCTTCACTTCTGGAGCTCTGCATCACTGTTGCTGTTGGATACACTGGTATTTCATAAGCGGGAGAGCTCAGGGCTGCAGTGACAGCTCAGAAGGAGCTCGAGGACACACACAAGCACGAAAACCAATTACTTTTAATCAAACTCGCATAGAAATGCTGGGTTGGAGGAACATCTCAAGTCCAGCCTCCCCCTTTGACGACTGGAGCCAGGCTGTCAGCCAAGGTCTTGCTGAGTCCTAAATCCCCTAAGTGTGGGGGGTACAGCTCAGGGGATCTCTGTCCCTGGGAGCACTGCCTCCCGGCAAGGGACTTTCCTGCATCCATCCCGCATCTCCTGTGTCCCAGTTTGCCACTGGTGCCTTTTGTCACAGTCCAGCACGACGGGGAGGAGTTTGGCTGTGTCCCTACAACCATCCTTCGCGTGTTCGTAGCCAGTTCTTAGCTCCCCATCAGCTCCTCAGTGCTGTGCAGGGCTTTCTCCCCACTGTTGGCACCATTTGCTCACAGTGAAAGCACAGAAACCCACCCTCAAACCCCGCTGTGCTCCCTTAAAACCAGGGCAGCAGCCGCAGCATCCGTGGGCACACCTGTGGGGAATGAGTCACCCAGCGCCAGCGTCTCCCACGGGACCCAGCCCCATCCCACGCTGGTGGCTTTCTTTCCGTGTGGAGGGGTCCAGACAGCAACTTACAGCTCCCCCAAGACCAGACACCTCCAGACTGCTGAACTGGGGGGAGACAAAGCCCTGGAGGGGGCAACTGGCCCAGGTTCCCTCCTAGACCCAGCACTATCCAGGAGAGAACATCCAGAGCATCCTGTCCTGCCCCTGGAGGGGGTGGGCACCACGGCTGGACAAGGGGAAGGAGCTGGACACACCAGTCCTGTTTTCTGTGCTAGAAACCTTCCTACGTGTCAGTTCATGAGGATGCAGCTGTAAATCAGCAGGAAAAACTTCAGTCATCACCATCAACACGGGGGGAAAGAGCTGTCTGGGGGCAGAGATAAGGGAGTGCGTTGGTGGTCCGTCACCGTCCCCTTCCTCTGTGCTTCATGCTGGTGATGTAATTAGTGTTCACTGTATTTTTCGCTTTTAATTTCACGATGAACACGAGCAAGGCGAGCCCAGATGCAAATGGGAGCCGAGGCCCTTCTGGAGGGACCCCAGGGGACACTCCGGCCACCACACTCTGAGTCACCACCGGCCCCGGGAACCCCGTGCAGGAGCCAGGAGGGGACGGAAGGGTGACAAGGCAGAGCTGCCTACTGAAAAAAGTCCCCAGTTTTTTGGCTTGATTGGAGAGGAAAATGAAAGTTAATGCTGCGACCTAGTGGAGAAAAACCAGCCGTGCAGAGTCACGGCAGAGCTGATCCAGGCGTGGGGAAAGCAGAAAGTTGGGGAGTTTGTGCCTGGTGGAGGCTGGTCCGCAGCAAGCTATGATGGAGCAGCTTATTTTTACAGGATTTCACATCTGAGAATGTGCTTTGTAACCTGTTCAGGTTTCCAGAAGGTGCTCAACTTAGCCCTGAATGATCTCGTGGGTGGAACTAGATGATCTTCCAGGTCCTTTCCAACCCAAACCATTCTGTGATTCTGTATTTCTCTGTTCTCAGGAAAAGGGTCTAAACATCACCGTGGCCCACGTTAAACCCAGCACAGCACCAGTGTGACTGCAAACGGGGTGGGTAAAGGTCTGCTCCTAGCAGTGTCCACTTGGGATTGGGTCTGTGCTCCCAGCTATTTCATCCAGCCCCAGAAGGAACTGGAATTGGAGCAGAGACTGTTGGCCAAAAATGGGAGGAAAAAAAGTCATTGATGAGGGTGAGATGAATTGCCTGGCGCCTGCAGCTGTGTAAACCTGAGCTTGGCATGGTCTGGGACTGGATCCAAGGCCGTAGCACCTGGACTCAGGAAGTGGAAAATTCCTAGAACACAGGTTTTGGGTCAATAATCACCCAAATGGGAGACACAAACACCACCTGAGCTAAGGGCTGCTGTGAGTGGATGCCAAACCAGGGCAGGAAGAGCATGTAGGGAAAGGCACAGGGATGCTGTGCCCAGACTTCGGGTCCGTGCTGCAAAAAGGAGGCTGAAAAATGGGAAGGATTTCAAAGGAGAGCCCCAAAAGTGAGGAAAACGTGGAAAAAAACTCTCAGAGGGGTAAAGCTGAGCTCAGTGTGTTACCCAAATGAGGAGGGTTGATCTCTGCCCACCACCAGCAAGTCCTGTGTCCAAGGGACCCCATCCTTGGTTCCTGTGGTGAGTGGCCTGGAGAGCACCCAGGGACTAAACCCCTCTGCTGAGCCCCCACAGAAGTTTGTACATCCACGAGGGTTTGACACAAGGGAAGGATCAGGGTAAGCTCCCTGGCACTGCCTGGAACACAGGCTCTGCCTGGCCAGCATCCCCCTTGTGCTGAGGGCACTGCAGAACGGAGACGCCTCTGGGATTAAATGACAGCTGAGCTGGGGATTTACAGACCCGGGGTTTGGCTTTAGGTGCTGCAGTTGGCATCAAGCTGCCCAAATCCCCCCCCCCTTCGCGTCTCCGTGGCTTCACTGACTCACAGCAGCTCCTTTGGATCTGGTGGGGACCAGTGGTTAAAGCCACCCTGGCACCCAGGACACCTCATGCTGGTGGCATCAGCTCAGATAAATCACAGCTACTGAGATTCACTTTTATTCCTTCTGAACACGAAGGAGACAAGGGGTAGGCTTGATCCCACTGTCTTGTGTGCTCAGACTGGATCAGGGAATGAGTGGCAGCCCTTCAACCTGGTACCCAGAGGCTGGTGGCACCTTGCCCTGAGGCCCTGCTCGCCCCGCATGTCCTGCCTCCAGATATGTGCTGTGCAAAGCCTCCCCCACACCTCTGCTGTTCTGCAACTTCTGGGGCACACACAGACCATTAAAAATAGCCAAACACTGCATGGAGAAGGAAGCAGGGGAATAGGATGGAGGAGTACAGCCGGGAGTAGCAGCAGGAGGAAAATGAGGAGGAGGAGAGACTCTGGGGGAGCAGAGAGGAACACACCAGCTCCAGGCAGCTGTGAGGAGCCCGACAGCTGGAAGCCAGAAATAAACCTCAGCGGTGAATCAATTTGCTCTGAGGAATGGGTGAATGGGGGGAAGCAGCAGCAAGGGGGAGAGGATGGGGCAGCTGAATAACTGAGCATGCAGGAAAATCCACAGAGCAATGAATCACCTCCCCAAAAAGCCCCTTTTCCCGAAACAAGGTGGTGATGAAGCAGAAAACTGGGCAGAAACAGAAACAATCAATTATGAGGCAAAGGGAAGTTGTCCCGTGGTGAATAAACATGCAGGAGTGGCAGGCCAGAAGTCAGGAAGTCAATTGGTGAGTGGATAAATCACCAGGGAACAAGCCATGGTGGTGGGGCCCAGGTGTGAGAGGCACCTGGATCGATAATTTGCCAGCAGTGGGGCTGCAGGGCTGCCATGGGGATGTGGAGCACCTGCAGAGGCTCCCTCCAGAGCTGGGTGCCAGTCCCCAGGTGATGGGAGGAGGAGTCTCAGGCAAGGGAAAGTGGGCTGCAAATGTTGAGCTGGGCAGAGGAGGTGATGTTGGGCACTGCCACGAGGTGGATGGTGGGTCCCAGGATGCAAAGCCCCCTAAGCTCCAAAACACATTTTTGGGGCATGGTATGAGGAGTGCTTGGAGCATCACAGGCAAGAGACATTGGAGTCATGGGTTGGGTCATGGAAGAACCTTGGAGGGTGACTAAAATTTACTAGAAATTACATTCAAAGCTCCTCAAGGAGCAGTGTAGCTGTTAGAATAGTGATGAGGACAGCCTGGAAAAATTGTGGAGAGAAACTGGTTTCTTGAGGAAAATGCTTCGTGCACAGAAGTTTTGGGATTAAAAACATATTCATAGAGACATCGTAGAGAGCACGGATTTGTTGTTTGGACATGGCTGCTTTTGGCTTCCATAGGAGGGACCCTGTGTAAAAGAACCAAAAGCAATGAACCCTGGTTCATAGAGGAGTTTTGGGTGTTTTATCAAAAAAGGAGGAATTTGGGCCTCTTTTTTTCCCCAGCTGAGTGCTCCAGCCACTAGACTGGAGTCCAGCTCTGTCCCTGTTCCATCCTTGCCCATCTCATGGCTGCTCCTGGTGCTTTAGGAAAAGGATGATGGGCACGAACGCTTGAAGGACTTTGGAGGTGGGCTCACGTGTGTGAGGGAAGGGCTCACGTCTCCCACCAGCTTCCCCCACCCTGTGCAGCTCCTATCCAAATCAGTCCTTCCCGGTTCACCTTCCCAAGGGTCTCGAGCATCCCAGCGCTGTGCTGGGGGAGAGACTGTCCATGAACAGGAGCAGGCAGAGGACAGAGAGAAATGAAGATTGTTCATCTCTGCACACAGAATCTTTCGTGTCAAGCTCTACACAGCTCACTGGGGGTGGAGGTGCTCCCACCCCCCATCCATGGGGCTTGCAGTGAGGGCTCCGATCCCACGGGTCCTGTCTCCACAGGCTGCAGGGAAGAGCAGTCAGCGCTGCGGATGCAGGAGCTGTGCCGCAGCCACGCTGTCACTAGAGGGAAGCAGAACCTTGTGCACAGGGCTGGGCTGGCACTGCTGGCATCGCCGGAGCTGCTGTGGCAGCGACAGTGGGCAGAGACACCCAGAGCAGCTTCGAGCTGGAGAAAGGAGACACCTTCCCCACCCTGCGCGGGGCGGAGCTCCAGCCAAGGGCGGTGGGTGAAAGCCACGGGGAAAGGAGCAGCTGAAGTGATGCTGCGCTCTCCAGGGACACGCCTGGGTCCGTGTCCCCTCTCTGCAGTGCCCCTCACTGCTGGGAGCTGACACTGGGGGCAGAAATGGGGTTCAAGGGCACCCCATGGCGCAGGGTCGTGGCCAGCAGGGCTGGCTGGGGACTTGGAGCACCGTTGGCTCTGGCGAGGAGGTGGAACTGCTCCTGGGACAGGGGGACAGCTCACCAGGTGGCGCATCCCTCTGCCACCACCCTGCCGGGAGCATGATCCTCCTGGGATGGGTTAACAGCGGGGAGTGGGGGTTTGGGGCAAGAGTGGGGGAGGCACGAGGTGGCAGGAAGGGGTCAGGGTCCCAAACTGCCCTTGGAGGGATGATCCTGGAGGGATGATCCTGGAGGGATGACCATGGAGGGATGACCATGGAGGGATGACCATGGAGGGATGACCATAGAGGGATGACCATGAGAAGGATGACCATGGAGGGATAACCATGGGGGGTGACCACGCTGTCTGTTTTCAACGTTGTGGGTGCTGCTGGTCTATGCACCCCAGGGAATGTGCAGGACACACTCCTGGAAGCCACACCACCCACAGAGGAAGCTGTTCTCCAAACCAGCTGCTCTGCGACCTGGAGATTTTATTTTTTAAGAAGATGAGCAGCCAAAATAGTAACTTTCCCCTTGATCCCTGGAGATGTGGAGGATTCCCCTCTTCTCCCTGAGCACTGGGCTTGGCTCCAGTTACACCCTGAGCTGTCCCATGGGGCTGCCTTGGCCACAATCCACCTTCAGCCCACCCACACTTCTGGGGAAAACTTCCCCCAAGAATTTGGCAGCTGGAGATCACGATAATTTCCCGGCATATTTGGAAACAAATGCATCCTGTAAATTTCTTCCATTTTCTATTGCTTCTGAGCCATTTTTGACACAAAGTGAACCTATTCACCAGCAGCTGCCAGGAGTTTAGTTCAATAAAAAGTCTTGCTGCCAGAGCTCTGCCTGTGTCAGTACAAGCCTCAACCATTGTGTTTCTCCCAGTGCAGGTCATGGAGCTGG
>VZRJ01008039.1:44939-81139 GCA_013397565.1 Ptilonorhynchus violaceus | reverse complement strand
CCAGAAGATACATGGGAGATGAATAAATATTAACGAGCATTAAGACATATCAACCTCAAGCATTACCCCCTGGAGTGTTCAGAGACACTAGGTCTGGGAGAAGACTGATAAGAGAACCGAAGAATAAGGACCAAATTAGCATCGAAGGCAAAGGAATCAATAACCAACAGGAAACCAAATACTAAGAACGGTGTAATTTAGGACCAATGAACTAGAATTTCTTGGGTTTTGTCTGTATAAATATGGGAGACATCGGGTAAAATGTTATGTGTGATGGAATTATTTTCCCTGCACAACCTGGGCAATGTGTGGATGAAATGATTTCTATTGCACATCCTGGCCAGAACAACATCCTGGCCAGAATAAAGTAATGCCTTAATCCTTTAACACTAAAAGAGGTTGTTGGAGAGGTTTTGTTTTTCCCGCAGTTTCAGTGACACCAACACTCAGCTGAAGGAAAAGTGCTTTCTATTCTATGATCATAAAATCATAGCACCATAGATTAGTTTGAGTTGAAAGGGACCTTTAAAGTTCAGCTAGTTCAACCTTCCCTGCAATGAGTAGGGGCATCTTCAACTAGATCAGGTTTCTCAGAGCACCTTCCAAGCTGACCTTGAATGTTTCCAGTGATGTGGCATCTACCACCCCTCTGGGCAACCTGTTCAGGTATTTCATTATCCTTAACATAAAAAATATCTTCCTTATATCTAGCCTGAATCTACACTCCTTTAGTTTAAAACCATTAACCCTTGCACTACCGTTGCAATTTCTACTAAAAAGTCTGACCCCACCTTTCTTATAAATCCCCTTTAAGTACTTGAAGACTGAAAAAAGGTCTCCCTGGAGCCTTATTTTACTATCTTCTTTCTATTCCTGCTAGTGATGTTCGGAGAGAGAGATTCATTTTTCAGAAAGCAAACAGCTGATACATGTTCTGACTGATTGGTTGATGTTGTCTACAAACCTCTTGGGGTCTTTAAGACGTCTTTTATGTCACCTAATAAGTCATTTCCCAAGAGCAGCAGTGAGTGCTCTGCCATGTACTGCAACTGGGACTTTGGCCCAGCCTGTGCACACGCAGGAGGGCAAAGGAAAGACGAGCAGGAAGACCTGCTCATTCATGCAAGCAGCAGTCCAGGACAGGAAGAGGAAGAGCAGCTACTGTGCAAGGCACCATCCTTATCCAGCGCTCCTTCTGCAGTATAGCTCACCAGAAGGCACGCCTGGAGAGACGGTCCAAGAAGACTGAACCGGACGGCACGGTAGCAGGCTCCAGCACTGCCATCAGGAAGATCCTGAGCTCAGAGGTCACGTACAAGAAACAAACTCCATAGAGACAGCACATCTCCAGACTCTTCCAGATCAAAAGACTGTGCACAACAGCTAGAACTTGTGTCAAGGGCTATGTCTTGACTCCAAAACCAGGAGAGGGCCAATAAAATTCACATATGAGCAGCACAGTGCAGATGCTCTGAAGTGCCCATGAATGTGCAGCACACATAATGAATGCAAGAGCATATTACTGACTCCAACAGTCGCAGTGCTGGTTCACCCGCAGAAATGCTCCATGGCAGGAGAAGATGATTTGGAGGAGTCAGTGCTTTTCTTTTTATTAACACAGAAGGCTGATGCTAAACTATGTACAATTCTCCAGACACAAAAAGGCCTTAGCTGTCCTCTATGTAAAGCAACCACGACTGAGAGGCTATGAGTGACAGCAAGAAAATGGCACTGCACAAGGATGCTGATGAACTCTTATGCTCGGTTCTGGGCAACAATCTCAAGGTAGATTGAAATTAAATTGGAAACAAATATGGTGAAGGAATAGAGTGAAGCCTGCCTAAGCTGAAAGGACTGAAGATTGGAGGTTTTTAGCTTGGCAAAGCAGAGGCTGGAGAGGGTATGCTCACTGTCTATAAATTGACAGGAGCTAAACGTCAGGAGAAGAACAAAATTATTTGAGGAAAAAGAGTGTTGGCACAACAAGAAGACGCTCAAATTGGTTTTGAATATATTCAAGCTGGCATTTAGAAGTTTTTCCAACCAAAGGTGTGAAGTTTATTGAATAGGTCTAAGGAGGACACAACCCAAAGGTACTTTTATGCTTAGATTCAATAAAGGTCTCAAAGTATCAAGGTTCTTTAAAATTACTGCTAAAGATTACAAGAGAACAAGACAAGAACGGTGAAGAGCACTGTCTTCATTTTACATTTCTTGTCAGGTTTCTCTGTAAGCCATTATTCAGCATTATTCAGTAGTAAGTGGTTAGACTGCACAGTTTGTCAAAGTTTGCGCCTACTTATGGCTACTTAATGCATGCAAATATGTAAATGCAATAAGCAGAAGATAGTGTGAGGGGTGCAGTCTCTTTGACAGAGATTTGAGCTCCTGAATGATCAGACACACACATTTTTGGTCATGTCTGTAAAAAACATCTGCCAGAAACATAAGGAAAACAGCTTGCTTGCCTAGATACTCCACAGTTACTCTCATACTTTATACATATATATATAAAAATATAAAATCGAGTTGGAAGGGGATCAGTGAACAAGAGCATAGATACTAATTCTGTAACTGTTCTAATTTTAATTTTTAACAGTTATCCATCCACAAGGCTGGTTGTGCTCTTTCCTTTTTAAGTAGTGCATTTCAACTTTTTACTCTTCTTAGCAGTACACCACCTAAATAATGAGGTGATTGGTGACAGCCAACATGGCTTCACTGAAGGCAGATTGTGTCTAAAAATTTGGTAGCCTTCAGGATGAGGTTACTGCAGTGGTAGATGAGGAAAGAGCAACAGATGCAAAGCATTTGACACTGTCCCACATAACATCCTTATCTCTAAACTGGAGACACATGGATTTTACAGATGGAACACTTGGTAAGACGTAACACTTGGGTAAGAAATTGGCTGGATTGGCTGGAAATTGGTCTCACTCCAAGAGATGCAGTCAACAGCTTAAGTGGAGACCAGTGACAACTGGTGGTCCTCAGGGCCCGGTACTGGGACCAGCGCTGTTTAAAATCTCTGCCAGTGACATGGACAGTGGGATAGAGAGCACCTTCACCAAGTTTGTCACCAACACCAAGCTGTGTGGTGCTGTCAACATGCTGGAGTGAAGGGATGCCATCCAGAGGGACCTCGACAGNGATGCCATCCAGAGGGACCTGGACAGGCTGGAGAGCTGTGCTTGTCTGAATCTCAGGAAATTCAACAAGGCCAGGTACAAAGTCCTACACCCGGCTTGGGGCAATCCCAAGCACAAGTACAGACCGGGTGGAGACAGGATCATAAAGAGAAGGACTTGGGGCTGCTTGTGGTGAGCGGCCGGAGGCCAATCAAGTCCCAGGCTGCATCAAAGGCAGCATGGCCAGGAGTTGAGGGAGGTGACTCTTGCTGTCTACTCTGCTCTTGTGAGACCCCATCTCATGTGCTGCATCCAGCTCTAGGGCTCCCAACATAGAAAAGATGTTGGGCTGTTGGAACAAGTTCAGAGGAGAGACATGAAGCTGAAAAGAGGGCTGGAGCACCTCTATAAAGACAGGCAGAGAGTTGGAGCTGTTCACCCTGAAGAAGAGAAGGCTTCAGGGACACCTTGCAAAGGCCTTTCAGTACTCAAAGGCAGCTACAAGAGAGAAGGAAAGGGACTTCTCACAGGCGCATGCCGTGATAGGGCAAGGGGGCNGGACCTGGACAGGCTGGAGAGCTGTGCTTGTCTGAATCTCAGGAAATTCAACAAGGCCAGGTACAAAGTCCTACACCCGGCTTGGGGCAATCCCAAGCACAAGTACAGACCGGGAGGAGACAGGATCATAAAGAGAAGGACATGGGGCTGCTTGTGGTNGAGCTGTGCTTGTCTGAATCTCAGGAAATTCAACAAGGCCAGGTACAAAGTCCTACACCCGGCTTGGGGCAATCCCAAGCACAAGTACAGACCGGGTGGAGACAGGATCATAAAGAGAAGGACTTGGGGCTGCTTGTGGTGAGCGGCCGGAGGCCAATCAAGTCCCAGGCTGCATCAAAGGCAGCATGGCCAGGAGTTGAGGGAGGTGACTCTTGCTGTCTACTCTGCTCTTGTGAGACCCCATCTCATGTGCTGCATCCAGCTCTAGGGCTCCCAACATAGAAAAGATGTTGGGCTGTTGGAACAAGTTCAGAGGAGAGACATGAAGCTGAAAAGAGGGCTGGAGCACCTCTATAAAGACAGGCAGAGAGTTGGAGCTGTTCACCCTGAAGAAGAGAAGGCTTCAGGGACACCTTGCAAAGGCCTTTCAGTACTCAAAGGCAGCTACAAGAGAGAAGGAAAGGGACTTCTCACAGGCGCATGCCGTGATAGGGCAAGGGGGCGAATGGTCTTAAGCTGAAGGAGGGTAGATTTAGATTAGATATTAGGAAGAAATTCTTTACTGTAAGGGTGGTGAGGCACTGGCACAGATTTCCCAGAGAAGTTGTGGATGCCCCACTCCTGGAATTGTTGGATGAAGCTCTGAACAACCTGATTTAGTGAAATGTGTCCCTGCCCATGGCAGGTGCATTGGAACTAGATGGTCTTTAAGGTCCCTTCCAACCCAAGTCATTCTATAATTCTATGATTCTATTATCTACTTGGTTACAATTGCAGACATGCTCTAAAATTCAGTAAAAATAATAATTTCAATAGGCAGACAGATATGCTGAAGTCCTAATGAAACCAATGCACAAGTATTTGAGTTTGTGAGCTTATGAAAAAAAAATGATGCTTGGAACTGTTGCAAGAGAAAGTGGTAGAGAAGATCACATAATCAGCTGAGAGCTGGTGAAAGGAAATGTGTCTTAAAATTTGCTTTTTAAAGACAGCAAATACTCAAAAAGAACCTCCAGTCACTAACATTTACACAACACCAGCCAGAAAGGTCTGGCAGTTTTCTTATTTTCAAGTAAATTTGGAATGAGATAGGTGAGTTGCAAATGTCAAACAGTGTATTATAACAAAAACTCTCCTGACAGGCAGAAGAGCTCAGTAGTGGCTCAGCAGTAGCCCTTCAGTGCTCTTTCCCAATAAATGCTTGCAAGTTTCAGCCCTCCACTATCCACTGAACAAAGGCTCTAGCTATGAAGCATGGCAGAACTAGTACATGCTCAAAAGAAGTAGATGTCATGTTCCTCTCTGGATGATTCATGTATGACTGCTTGACCCAATTTCAAGTCCACAGTTGCTTGGGAAGACATACAAAAGAAAATAGACACTGCAGTACGTTCGCATCAACTGTGTTCCCCATGGAATGAATGTCAAGTGCAGAAGGACACAACGTAAAACCTGACTGACCTAGAGAAGAGCATCAGCTGAAACTAGCTGCAGTGAACACATCCTGCAAGTCTGAAACACTTTCCTTTCTCTGTGTTCCAAACCCCATTTGTCTGAGCCCCAGCACAGCAATAGGACAGCTCAGATCTGCTGCATGCACTGAAAAGTCTCCCAGGGAAACACGGGCTCCTTCCCATCTCACATGAATCACAGTTGCAGAAGACAGCACACACCAAATGCCTGAGGTCACCTGTCACCTGCAGGGCAGGCTGGTTGGAAGTGGCTGACACAAGTGTTGTGTATTGTCCTTACATGAGCCAGAAACATACTAAGTCCCAAAGTCTGGGAGGAGCACAGATAATAGTGCTGCACATAGCTCTCACTGGAAGCTTACTTTAGGCTGAGTTTTTGAATTGCACTAGTGAGAGGCTGATCTAAAATATTGTGTTCCAGCTTATATTTAGTAATTCATTCTAAATTTTGGAGTTAGTTTGGGGGTTTTTTTCACTGTTGACTGAGCTCTTGGGCGAATTGTAAAGGTTTCCTTGGAAGGGTTAGTCCTGGACAGGTGGGGGAGGATATGGAAAACAAGGATGGAACCAAAAGAACCTTCAAACTGGGAAAAAAACCAAAAACCAAAAAAACCCCAAAGCAACAACAACAAAAACCCAAACCACAAAAAATCAAACAAACAGAACCCCAAACAAAACCATTAGAGGCTGAAATGTGTAAGTCTTGAATGCTTTTTTTTTTCCAGAAGACAAAAACTGAAATGATATTAAAAAGAAAAAATAATAAAAGAAAAATAGAAAAGAAATTCTGGAGAGGAAAGCATTCCACACTTCTAAAATGCCAAAAACTTTAACCAGCCCTAACCCATATGACCCGACACAAAATTGTGCTACAAAACCATACTCAGGAAACTGGTTTAGAGCTCTGTTTTTCTGACAGTGAAGACCTCTGCCATAAACAGTCTCATACATACTAACATACCAGTGCCAGGCTTCTCTGTGGGTGTGAGATATTTGGAAAATGCGGAGTTTCCTGTTAGCTCAATGACCCTAGCCTAAGGACTACAAATTGTTCCACTATGTCAATAAACTGTCCTCTTAACAGCATTCAAGTAAAAGATTTTTAAATGGTTTTGGTCAAGATTATTGAGGAGAACTGATAGTTCTTTCGTTGTGAGCCATCATTTCTGTGAAAATCCAAAAAACTGACTCCAAAAGTAAAAAAATAGGCAAAAGCCTGGAATGAAGTTAAGTATATTTGAAAGGCTACAGCAATCTTAACCAGAATATGTCACGAATTTAAGATTGTAGGTAGTTTTGAAGTTTTAGAATATTCAAAGTGCAAAGCCTCCAGTATCTCAACACCTAAATCATCACTAATCAATAGTATTGTAAATACTGTAAAAAGATGGGGAAAATATTTTCACAAAGGCCGAAAAAAGGCTCATTATCACAGGAGGGACCACACATCCATACCTGGTCCTTTCTAAATGGTCCTTTCTAAACATTTTGAAAAGCACGTGGACTTATTTATTTCCATACTGTGCCTGACATATGATTTTAATCTCTTTTTGCAATAAATGCTACTACCTCTTTTGTTTCGGCCACAAATCCCCCGCAATCTCACTCTTTCTCTGATTCTAAAACACTTTCTGCAGCTCCTGCTTCCCCGACCTTGTCTTCGTGGCTGTCCTCCTGCCTCACCTTAGACACTCATCTCTCTTCTGTGATTTGTCTCTGCTCAGACTCAAGTGGGCAAGCTCTCCCATTTTCCAAGCACAGCCTCAGCCACTGTCTTTTCCCTTGGCCAAGCAACCCGCCATTTTTTCCCTCTTGAATCTGTAGCTTTGTGTTACCTCACTCACAGCTCCTCATTGTTGACAAAAAATCATACCAAAATCAAAGGCACCAGCTTGGGCACTGAGTCTTAAATCTGCCTCTCCCTGCATCTGGAAAACACTGGACCAGCACATCCACCACCAGGTCCAGTCTGGGGAGCCAGTGCAGGAACAAGTGACAGGTTTTACTAACGAGGGGCGCAGGCTGGTCCTGAAGGTGGTTGAATGAATATCCCACTGCTCAGCCCAGGAAGACCCGATCAAATATAGGACATGCAGGCCACAACATTCCTTTCTATGCTTTTGTCTACCAACAACAGCATGCACAGATCAGGCCAGTCTGAACACCTCTGTGTTGTTTTTAATACACCTTCAGCTGGAATCAGTGTGGCCTTTTCTGAATAAATGAGGGCATGGAGATGTGCTTTGCCTTAGCATCACCCAGATTATGCTTGTAGGCAGGAAAAATATTGCTCTGCTTCAAAGTTATAGCAGCAAAGCTGCCTAGAAATTGGCATGCATCTAACGTGTACTTTAACACACATCCAAAGAGGGCTGTTCTAGTTCTGTCAGCCAGACTGAAAACTATTTTTGCACCCACAAGGCAATCTTCTGCCATGGGATGAGATCAGTATACAATCAGGATGCAACAGCAGTTCTAGCATGCAGTCTCACTCTGTTATTCAGACCCATTCTCTAAATTTCTATCATCCCATGGGCAGAGCTAAGTAAAGGGCACCTTCACTCTACAGAGAAAAAGAGCTAGAAGAAGAAAGGGAAGTGAAAGAGTCCCTTTCCACAGCTGGTGACACAAAAATTAATGTTTCCCAGCCAGTCACCACAGAAATAGACATTATCTAGTGCACCTTCGGCACATTTTCTAACACCAAGCTGAATGCTGCATTTGACATGCCTGAGGGAATGGATGGCATATAGAGGGAGGATCTGGACAAGTTCCGGAGGTGGGCCCACGAGAATCCCATAACGTTCAACAAGATCACGTGCAAGGTCCTGCACCTGGCCTATGGCAACCCCCGGTATCAATACAGGCTGGGGGATGAACGGATTGAGAGCAGCCCTAGGAAGAAGGCCTTGGTGGATGAGAGGCTGGACATGACCTGGCCATGTGCACTCACAGCCCAGAAAGCCAAACGTGTCTTGGGCTGCATCCAAAGAAGTGTGACCAGCTTCTGCCCCTCCTGCTCCGCTCTAGTGAGAGCCCACCAGGAGTATGGTGTCCAGCTCTTGGGTCTCCAGCACAGGAAAGTCATGGAGCTGCTGGAGCGGGTCCAGAAGAGGGCCACAAAGATGATCAAGAGGATGAAGCACCTCTCCTATAAAGAAAGACTCAGAAAGTTAGGTTTTTTCAGACTGGAGAAAAGAAAGCTAGAGACAGGCCTTATTGTAGCATTCTGGTACCTCAAGTGGGCTTATAAGATGGGGTTAGACTTTCTAGTAAGATCTGCAGTGATAAGACAAAGGGGTAATTGTTTTAATCCAAAAAGTGGGTAGATTCAGACTAGGTATAAGGAAGAAATTTTTTCAATGAGAGTGGCTGGAAAGTGCCCAGTGGAAAAGCACCTGGGGTGCTGGTCGACAGCAGATAAACATGAGCCAGGAGTGTGTCCAGGTGGCCAAGAAGGCCAATGGCATTCTCACCTGTGTCAGTAATAGTGTGGCCAGCAGGACCAGGGCAGGGATCATCCCTCTGTACTCGGCACTGGTGAGGCCACTCCTCAAGTCCTGTTTCCAGTTCTGGGCTCTTCACTTCAAGGAATTTGAGGTGCTGGAGCGTGTCCAATGAAGCTGGTGGAAGGTCTAGCAGCAAGGTGGGGGTCAGCCTCTTCTCCCAGGCAATTAGGGACAGGATCAGAGGACACAGCGTCAAGCTGCACCAGTGGAGGTTCAGGTTGGACATCAGGAAGGATTTCTTCATGGAAGGGGTTGGCAAGCGTTACAATGGACTTCCCAGAAAGGTGGTGAAGTTAGCATCCCTGGAGGTGTTCAAGAAACGACTGGACGTGGCACTTAGTGCTTAGGTCTAGTTGACAAGGTCAGCCAATGGTTGGACTCAATAACCTCATAGTCTTTTCCAACCTAAATAATTCTGTGATTCTGTAAACACTGTAACAGGTTACCCAGAGAGGTGGTAGATGCCCCATCCCCGGAAACATTTAAGGGCAGGTTTGTCTGGGCCCTGAGCAATGCAGGGGCTTTGGACTAAATGACTTTTAAAGATCCCTTTCAACCCAAATCATTCTATGGTTCTATGACCATAAATGACCAACAGGAAAATACAAAAGGAAAATAACCTCCTTGTTAAAACAGCTAGGTTGCTGGTGCTATTTACAGATGAGGGAACAAGGGTGGTATCAACTGACTGTAGTATAAGAAGGATGCCTGCAACAAGAGTGCTATACGAGGGAGCTTAGAAGACTATGTTCCCACCAAACTAGTAGTCACCTTGCAGTCAACCTTCTGCTCACTCCAAGGGATCAGGACAGAAACGGAACAATCAGCCAATAAAAAGTCAACTTCATCTATAAACCTCACTGATAAAGGTCAGTAAACAGAGATCCCACAGCACAGATGTTGCTTCTTTACCACCATGCATGAGATGTGCATTTTTGCCCTTAGCTGTCACATGAAGCAGGAGAATGTTATCTTTGTTTTAGCTCACACAATTAAAATAGTATTAGTACTCATAAAACAGATATGTAATTTTTAAATACTGGAGACAGTATTTGACCTGACTATCACCAAGCAATAAATTTTCTGTTTTCATGATGACTATCATGAAGCTCTATTTTCTTTTATCTGATCTACATTTACAGCCGTTAATATTATCTCTTCCTCAAGGTTCTATATTATGATGTTGGATACAAAGGGTTTGCACAGTTTTCAAAACTTTCCACTCTAATTTCCACTTTAATACTAAAATATTAGTAGCCTCAGAAGGGTCTCACTTAGGCAGGCAGGTCCCTGAAGTGACTTTGATATTAATGCATTAGTATGTGACCAAAATCATCAGAATTAAATAATCATACCTTTAAGCATCTTCTCTTTTAGGTGCTATCTTGCTCATCATCTTTGCTCTTACTTTAAGGACAAATAATTCTATGCATCACCTTGATTTTTTGTGACAGGCATCAAATGGTATGGCACTTCAGAAAGGGGTGGATCTGTATCCCTTTGGATTAATAATGGTCACAAATGGTGAAAGTCCTCAGTAGAGTTTACACAGAGGCATTCATTAATAAATGTGACACACGACATGATCTCCAGAATACACTGATTCCCAGCTTGAGAGGCAACTGGCCTTGTTTTGCTAGTTGCATTCGTAATCAGGCTCTGACTTGTAAGAAGACTACCCCTAATCTTGATTTCTCAAGGCTGTTTTTCAACCAGCAGCTGTCTAACTCTGGAAGTCGTGACCTTAGCAGCATGCAGGGCAGTTATAAGAAACGGGCAAAGCTGTGAATAGAGAAAGCCATTCTTGCCATGAGTGAGGTTGCACAGTAAAAACTCACGAGGAGTACCATTTCTTTCCATTCTTCTCAAAGTGCAAGCCTGAGGTACCCACACATGGGCTTTCAACAATGTGCTGGAATTATTTTCTCATTTTAGTCTTATAACAACTACACTTTTCTGGGGGGAGAGCCAGCTGCAAGATTCAGGTCAGCATTTTCTACCTGAAGTATAAATTATTTCTGCAGGCTTGGTTTGATTTGTGACTGTTCCACACTACAACACAGCATCAACTAATTTTTCTTTTAAAAAATGCCTGGTTTGGGTCCAAGCATCCTCCTTTTGCTGTTTCACCAAGGCAAATACAGAAGAAGTAGTCCTGGAAATGGAATGCTACTTTTTTATAAATGATGGAGAAAAAAATGTCAACTGAATTACATACAACACCTCTGGATGAAGGGAACAGGACCCCAATTTAAGGATCATAGATTGCTCATTTTGCATGCATATGCAAGTATGCCACTAAGTTTCACCCATCATCCTCCTATGTTTAAAGAATATTAAGCCTGCAAAGTCAAGCAGTCAGAGGCAGAGTAACAAAAGAATAAAATACGCCTTTTAGCTTTAATTCTACCCACTCACATGTGTGAACAAACCTTAGTCCTAGTGAAACGGCTTTATTTTCAAGACAGATAGCAAAAACTTCAGACAATTTCAAAAGGAAACCAGAAGACTTTTCAATGCATATAACACTATGGAAAAACGAGATTTCATTCTTTGTTTTCTACTTTTGACAGAACTGTTTTTATTTAATCCTTAAATAGATACTCAAATATTTTTACAGGTTCTGGAAAGGCTGTGATTCATGTTCAGCAGTGCAAAGAGTACCATGGTGTAACAGGCTCAGGTTCAGAAAGTTCAGGCAGGTACTGCAATGCTGAGAAATTAGTCTTCCTATAAATGCTGAGTGACACCAACATCAATAAAGCAGTCAGGGTAAGAAGTATGAGCCTTGTGGAAAAGTTTGACAGTTCCAATAAATGATGATAAGCTGTTGCTTTCAAAAGTAACTATTCCCAGTGCTTTCTTCTTTGAGACACTTTGCTGGAATGCTACTTTTAAGAAGAAATATAGAAAATAAGGCATTAATATTCTTCAAAGGGAGATTAAAAATTAATTCAGCTATTAAGCAATATGTACCTCCCAGGCGGAATTTATGTAAGTGACTTTCTGAGCTTCAAAACATGGGAAGATATGATAATTAATATATAACTCTTTAGAAATGTATATAGTGAGAAATTAAGGACCTTGCATAAAATTCAGAAGATGTGATAGCATCCTCTGCTCGTACTTCTGTCTTTATGGATACTTAAATGAGTTTTCCCTCATTTCCAACAGATTTTCCTCACTACTTAGACCACAAATTCTGTACTGGCAGATACTGTGTATCTTTAAAGACCTAATCCAATGAGAATGAAATCTTGTTCGGGAGATGCAGAGGCAGTATAGTGAACATGGATGAAAACTGTGAATAAAAATAGTGCCATCAGTGGGATGTTCTATGTCTCCTACACTTGAATTTCTAGATTTTGCTCAGGAACTGTTTCATCACCGTGTAGCAGAAAACATGCATAATTGAGGCATCCAAATAATAGATTCATAGAATGGTTTGGGTTGTAAGGGACCCTGAAGATCATCTGGTTCCAATCTTCCTACCATGGGCAGGAAAACCTTGCATTAGAATAGGTGGCACAAAGACCTGGCCTTAAACTGGCCTTAAACACCTCCAGAGACGGGGCATCCACAGCTTCTCCGGGCAACCTGTGCCAGTGCATCACCACCCTCACAGTAAAGAATTTCCCAATCTAAATCTAAATCTAAATCTAAATCTAAATCTAAATCTAAATCTAAATCTAAATCTACCCTCCTTCAGCTTAAGGCTGTTTCCCCAGCTACATGACCTTTTAAAGAGTCCCTCGCCAGCTCTCTTGTTGCTCCCTTTCTGTACCAGAAGGCTCCTATAAATCTCCAGGTGGGGTCTCACCAGAGCAGAGCAGAGGGGCAGAATCCTCTCCTTCTTGCTGCTGGCCATGTTGCTTTGGATGCAGCTCAGGATACAATTGGCCTTGTGGACTGCAAGTGCACATTTGCTGGCTGCACCACACAGCCTGGTGTTAGTGGCAAACTTGCTGAGGGTGCCCTTGATCCCACTGTCCATGTGACTGACAAAGATGGTAAACAGCACTGGTCCTGGTATGAATTTGCACTATTAGGACAAGCAAACACACAAAAAGTCTGTATTCTTTTCTAATGGTGTTTCAAAAGGTCATCACACTAAGAAAGAGACTATAGAAAACAGCTCAATTTTAGAAGCTTAAGTAGGAAGTGAACTAAAAAAAAAATTATACCTATCCTTACTTTTTCTTACTTTGCAGTAACACACCAGAGAGTTATGACTGGGAGCTATGGAGACTGTCTAAATGGAAAAATTATTATTATCCTGCCCAGCTCACAAGAAAGGATGTTGCATTACCACAGTCTTCTGAAGTGTTTTTTTTTCTTCAGTTTGTGCTCAAGCCCCCTCACACAGGAAACAGCCTCTGAGCATGAAACATCAGTTATAAGTTCAATGTCAGTGCCTTCTTCACAACAGCACAACACCTTCTTTACATTTCTGCAAGGAATTGCCAGTGTGTCAGACACAGCTGCAAGAGGGTGTCAGGGGCATCACTCTCTCCCCCAGGTGATGGGGAGGACAGTTCCAAGGCTACACAAGCTTCACTCCTGCTACTCTCTGAGAGGCAGAGCTGCTTCTTCCCGTATTAGCCATCAGTGCACACAGAAGACATCCCAGCAAGGCTGCCAAATCGTATGACTGGGAAATAACACACCATTTGTGAGGAAGCAGTGTGTACTCAGACGGCTCTGGTCAGTGCCCAGCTATGATGTATAAGAGCAGGGCTTGTCCTTGCGGGGTGCTAACTGCCCCACTCATCTAAGCACTTGCTGCCAGTGGCATAAATGTCAGCCAGCCTCATTATCTGTGTCTTTATACAAAAGCCATGGCACAAATAAATGAGGAGCCATATCTCTCTCAGTCCCTTTCCTTTCAACCAATTTCTGCCGTTGCCCAGCTAAGCAAACCAATTTAGGACGACAGGTTTTCTAGTGTAATAGGCTGCTGCTATAACAAATCTTTTCTTTCAGAAAAGGTAATAACTGCTGCTGCTGCCGCCACCAATAATGAAAAGAGAAGCCTCCATGGTCACTTGATTTCCCCTATGTTCTTCAGCAGCAGAATAATGGGGAAAAATAGATGTCTTTATCAACACATAGAAGGTATCCCTTTCCAGAATTCTGCTTCACAGAAAAAGCAGAGACTTTGGTGTTTGCAGCAATATCAAAAAGATACTCTTGCAGGCATCTTTACATTCCCATGATAGAGCCAAAAATACCTCAGCTTGCAGTTCATTCTCTAACAAGCAGCTGGCCCCACTGAACTTTGAACTTATTCTAATATGTTGTATTTAAAAGAGGATGTTCCTCCGCAAAGCAAAGTTGGTTTTTGTTTTGTTGTGTGTTTTATTTTTCATGAAAGAGTAAGTGTCTGGTTGACTAAAAATGAAGAAGTTAGGCCATTTACTTACACTGGTTTTTTTGTATGCTATTTTTGCCAGCAGATCTGAGAAAATGAGATATCCTCTTATTACCATTCTCTAGGAAACCTGTTTATCCTTATTAATTTTTTTCTCATGCCTTCTGAGGGGAAATACTGCAGTCAGAGCTAGCACTCAATCGAAATGGAGATCTGAGCCTCTTCAGTTTCTAAAATGCTTAAAATCTAGAAGCAAATTATGGACCTGGGCTCACTATTTGAAAATGTAATTGGTGCTTCTGTGATTAGTATTTGACAGAAATTGAAGTCGCCCTATATTTAACCAAAACGTTCAAGTTCAGTGGTGTTTTGAGTCCTCATATAAACCTGATATTAACTTCCATGCTAGCAGAAAAATTAGTTCAGTTGCAAATACTCTCAGTTCAGGTCAAGCACACCTGGCCATGGTACGCATGAGAAATTTCATCATTTTCTGTGCTAAAAAGTGGACAGGTGGGAAGCAGAGACAGAATGGACACATAGTAACGGGTCATCTCATTCTCATTATTCACTAATTCAGAGACTGTATGTTTGAATTAGAAATCACACGGAAGTTGCTTTTGATGACCTCCATGAACAGCAGGTCTGTGTCAGTCTGCACAGTATGCATATGAATGCCTTTGTCTGTTGTATGCCCCTCCTGACATGATAACCCTGAATTCTGGAAAGCAGCACAGTATGCCACAGGATTTGCTTGTTCAAAGTCGATGCCGTACTTCAGGGTTTTACAAATTTGCCTCGTGCAGGACTTGGGGGACTTCTTTTTGCTATTGTCCTGCACCAGGCAGTATCAGTTCTGCTAATAAGGAGACTGACTGGCATTTCTGCAGATAAACTGGATGTATTTCTCTCATGCACTTCTCTCATTTCCCTAGATTTTGCCTAATTTGGGAAGGAGGTTTGCATACTGTAATCATAAAGCCTGTGCCCTTACCTTCTAAGGTATGGCACATACCCTACATATTACTCTGAGTTCACCGTGGCATATCAAAACTGCATGTGAACTAAACATGCATTCCTGGGAGATGACAAAGAAAATACACTTTAAGATGGGAGTTCTGTGACAGCAGGAGCACTCACTAGTCTGTAGCTGACAGAAATCAAAGGAATCTGTCATCCTGCAGGTGTTTTGGATTGAACCATACAGAGAAGCCACTGTTTCTCAGCCAAACCTATCCGGCATCCCCTCCCACTGCCTCCCCCTATCATGGCAGATAATTCTTTCCATTTTTCTTTCACAAAATAAAGATATCAAATTGTTTTGCTCATGCAGGTACATCAAAATACTTGTGCTTACACTTAGTTCTAGGTAAGTTGTGGCCAGCAGGATTAGTCCAAGGAACAGAGCCTTAATTTGGACATTCAAACACAAACTGATACACAGAACATTCCTCCCAACCATTGTGGAACATTTTTACTTGTGAGGGTGACTGAGCACTGGCACAGCTTGCCCAAGGAGGTTGTACAGTCTCCATCCCTGAACATACTCAAAAGCTTTCTGGACATGTTCCTGGGCAATGGGCTCTAGGTGCTCTTGCTTGAAATGGGGGGTTGGATCAAATGACCTTCAGACGTCCCCTCCAACCTCAGCCATTGTGATTCTGAGGATCTGGCTGTGCTAGCACAGTGATCCAATTCACTAACTGAGAATGTCTTCTGTTTGACTAGTGTGACCTTGGGCCTGTTGGCACATCTCAGTGGAGAAAGTCCTTTTATTTGCCATTGTAAACCACTTCCAGCTGCAAACAGACAGTCCCCATAAATAGATTTCTTTACAGCATCTGCTTGACACAGCACAACCAATCAACTATTATGAAAGAAGGTGCAGAAAAATCAAGATTAAGCAAAGATAAGGATGTAATTACTCTTTTTCAGGGTGTCTTCTTATCCTGCTTCACATCTGCTGTCAAGAAAAGAACAAGGGAGGGATGACTGCAGGGAATAAGTGTTCTTGCCAGTGAGTGCTAAAGCAGCAATGCCTAGGCTGTGCAACAGCAGGAGCTTCCCATACATGCAGTAGTTTCCTATCACTCATCTTATTGGAAGACATGACACTTAGCTTTTTTCCCCTTTCTAAAGAACTTGGCACTGGTGGAAGGCAAGATTAAGTTAAAAAAAAATTTAAAAAGCTGCTTACCACCATCTCATAGGGTGAGACCCACTCTCCTTGGAGAAGGTTCATTATGTGGAACCAAGGGCAAGAGAGACTAACTGCTCTTGGGTACCTGGGTCTATCTGCTTCACACTCTGCAGCAGACCAAATATAAACCTGCATTTGAAGATGGTTGTTGAAACCACCATGAAGAACCCTCTCCAGTCCCCAGAGGCACAATTCTACCAGTCCCAATTCCTTATGTCCAGGTAGGACCATGGATAAGAGCCTGTCCATCTCCCTGTCTTCCTCAAAGCTCACAAAGCACAGGGAGGGACTGCTAGAAATGAGAGATTAACTGCTACCAAAAGAGTCAAACCAAAGTCCTGTCCTGGCACAGTCACCTGTGACCCAGTGTCTAGTGCTATGTCAGGTAAAATTTGATTTGTGTTCCTGGTAACAACTTGAGGCACTTCTTGGCCCTCTATGAGGAGGCAATGGAGAAAGCCAAACTCTTCCTAGGCATCCCCACTGAGCTCTTCATTCAATCACCTCTTTCCTTAGCTGAAGGTGCAGAGGTAAATTGTGCACTTATTTCAGATACCTTTTGTACGTATCACTCTATTCCACTGCTCTTTCCAGCAGAAACTGCCAAATAGCAACATTGGCTTCATTTTCTTTGTTTGAGACTTCACTTTGACAGCCTTCCCGCTCAGTACAAAGTCCAGTCCATCAGTGTCATCTCCACTCAGTTATCCGGATCTTTGAAAAGCAGCAGGCTACATTTAAAGATGGGAAACACATTAGGGTAGCAATCAGTCAGAACTCAGCTTTGGTGCTTCCAGGAAAACACCTGGATAGTGACACTTCATCAGCTGTAGAAACACTATTAATCTAACTTTGACCTTATGGCAGGAACAGCGGGTAGGTGTGTAGCATTCATGTTACTATCCAAAGAGGTCTGGGAGGGAAAATATATTTCAAGTCAGCAATCACCTACCTCTCATGTGATTATCTGGAGTAAAGCAAGGCTCCTTCCCCCTTAGGCTCCTACCACACATGGGAAACAACAGTTTTTGCTATCACAGGACTGCTTGTATGTTAACTTCTTTTCCACTTTGCACTTTGGAAGCAGCAGGCAGCAATTATCTCCACTCTTTGTTCATTGCCACTTTAATTTCTCTTGTCAACTGAAGAATTCTGTGGCAGAAAAATGCTGAGACTACAGGAGGTGCAGAAAAAACAGCCCTAGCAGGTGAGGAACCTGTGAATTTATCTGGTGTGCTTCCTAGTTTGGTCACAAGCTCTCAAACTCTGTGTAGGAAACATTCTGCCAGACCAACAGACTGAGAAGGTGCAGATTAAACAGAGCCCTTTTGTGTTCAGTCTTTCACCCAAACGGACTGGAGTTAGTTGAAAAACCGCTTACTTCCCTTTTGGGGTGGCTCTCCCTGAATACTGGAATGATTTGTTTACTGCTGCTAATACTTACAGACAGTGAATTTCAAAGTCTTATAAATATTTCATGGAAACAGATGCAGAGTACAAATACATTCACATAGATATATTTAACTTTGCAGATTGATCAAAAGTGATTTTCAGCAGGACTTTAATAGCTGGTATTCATCAGGGGCCGGGAGGTGAGGCCTTCACCACAGTGTAAATGTGAAACCTCTGACCCAGATTTTCACACTGGAAATGCTGATATATATAGCCATTGTAGGATAGAAGCTATGCTTAGGAACCAGGCTAATGAGAAAGAATATTTGTCAATTATGGAAAATAGTAGAAACCAGGTGAAGGCAAACCAGTGAAAGCAGTGTCTTGCACAAAACATCTCCAGGTATAGTGTCCAAGTCTTACCTACTAAATACGCAATACTTGAAACTCAGATGGGCTCACTTTCACTCAATTAGCAGCTAGAGTCATTACTGCAAGTGTGAGGAATACCAACAAAAGAAAATAAGAGGATGAACTCACTTAATGACTTACTCCCTGTAAATTATTTATTTGGCTCAAAAAATAGCCACAGTTTTGCTACACAAGGGGAAATTTCAAAGTCATTCCACAAAAGCTCCTTACTAATTCCTCGATGAAGATGGAGCTTGCAGTGAGAGGGTGAAAAGCACAGCCAGTGCAGACTGCTTAAGACACTTCAGGTGAAATGCTGAGTTAAGCAAATTTTGCCATCAACTTCAGAGATGTTGTTTCCATTCCAGCTCAACAGTGATCATAGCTGTCTAATAAACAACTGGCGCTCAGATATTGTACGCAAACATGTCAATTTTTATACATGCCTTTCCAAAGCCAAGGCTGATACCTTCACACAGCTGCCTGTGCATATGTATCCTCTGCATGATGCTAACCTGATCTGCAAAATGTACTTGTGTATTAGAGTCTGATCCTGCAGAGCACTGTGATATGATTCAATAGAGCATTTAAATGTGTGCTTACATTTGTACATCCAAGTTGTCAACACGGAGCAGGTATTTAAGTGTTTACTACATCACAGCAAAGAGACCACTGCCTTGTCAAATAAGCTCTGACAGACCATATATTTTAACTGGCAGAGCAACACATTTGTGGTAGTTTTGAAACAACTGGAGCACAACTTTGAAATATCTTAGGACAAGCGAAAATAATGGAGTTTATCTTGGTTTTCTATAAAGCAGAAAACAGGAATCATTCCAACAGATGCTTAAGATGATGTGCTAGAAACACATAGTAATGATAGGTGGTAATGTTAAAAAATAAAATTGAATTTAAGCATGCTATTAAGCCTTCTCTTTTCAAAGGTTACTCTCACATCCTAGTTTTTCAGATTATAGTTGATATCACCCAACTAGTATAAAGAGAATTAAAGTAGACATTATTGCTGTAAATATTGTCATTATTATTCTAAATAATAAAGAGTTTCGTACAACCACAAGCCGTAAGAGGGATGAAGAATTGTGCCGCTGAATCAGCTTAGCAAGAACCCAAATTTTTCTGCTTGCTTTAGACACAGCTAAAACAGCCTCTTGAAAGCTAACACCTGGAAATTCACTGCTTAGGAATGAATGGATAGATAGACTCTACGGCTGGCTCTGTTTCCACTGCATTGTTTATATGAGGAAAGCTTTAGTCAACTTACCAAAGTACCTTAAGTACCTCATCATGCTTAATATTTTCTTTAAATCCTTTAGTCCTAAAGTGATTGACTAGAATATCTAGAGTGAAATAGGATTGTGTTTTGTGTTTATTCTTTTCAACTCTACACTGCCCGCAGCCTTTTCCAGCAGAAATAATACCCCAGTCTTAGCAGAAATCTCACCTTTCCCTTCTGATTCTCTTTTTGTAGTCTCTTAAATAAGGAATCATTTTTGACATCTCTCTGTCTTACTGTAAGTGCCACAAATTTCAGTCTGCTTCAATGCATCAGGTCTTGCTTTTATGGGATGACACGAGAAGCCTAGCTTTTCTTTTAATTAGAATGTCTTTAAAACACAGTCAGGGAAGTTCAAAAGTAGAAGACAGTTACAAAAAATTAAATATTTTTATACTGAATCAGAAAACGGATTTTTTTTTTCCTGAGAACTAACTCAAAATCTTTGAACATCTGGGGTTGAGATGTGTTCCAAATAGAAAAATTGCATTTGCCCAAAGAAGTTTATGAGTAGTGTCTTTAACCAACACGAGGTGTGTTGCTGTGGTGGGCTTACTGACCATCATCACACATGTCAGGGACAACAGGAAACATGCCAGCAAGTGAGCTGATCCGTTCATGTAGCTTTTCCTGAAAAGAGCTAAATTGGGCCCTCCTGATATCTCTCTGCTTCTCATGTGTGCTCAGGACTTGGGCAGATGCTTAGATTTTGATGCAATGATTTAAAATTTTACCATCATTATGCATTCATGTTCTTTTGTGCAAGGATTTTTTTTAGCAAAAATTGTGTCTCTGTCCCGGTACGTTACTGTTTAAGACTAATGAAGCAGAGCTATTTGTTCAGGTGCCTGTGAAATTCCTCCCTGTGCAGCATCTTAACTATACAACAGTTATCCAAAAGCTAGTCAAGTATTTCACAGTAATCAAGCTCTGATGTGACAGAAAACTACTCCATACTCTGCAGATCAGTGTTATTCACAGTTTGCTGTTTGCAGTGCTGAAAGAGCAGTTTATTACTCCCATGTTTGCAATAAATCTTCTTTGGACCTATAACAATCAACAGTATAATGCTATCAAAAGTGCTGTTGACTAAATGTGTAATCACTTGTCTTCATACGTAGACATTTCTCATTTTTAGGACAGTCTTACAACATATGACTGGTTAAAAAAAATTTTGCTTCCTCCCTATTGTATCCTTCAAAGGCTTTTCTGGAAAACACAGGGAGATTTGCTTGCCAGAAGTGCGTGTTTCATTAACTGATGTGTCTCTGAGTTGTACCTTCAACACGAAGCTATGAATTATAACCTGAATATAAGTGGCTCCAAACTGAACAAAACTGTTAACAAAAATGCCTGCAGGGATGTAGCAAATGCCAAGGAAAATATTTAGTTACTGCTGTTCATGGTATTCTGCTGCATTGTAACCCAATTTCAAATTAGAGGAAATGTATAGAATTAAACAAGATGAAATACTAGGTCATATTAATAGACAATATTAAGACAGTTACAGCCAGGAAATTACATAAACTAACAATGTGTTAGTCATCCATAGGCATTTGCAGCAGAAAAACTGAGTTCCCATGGAAGATGCTGATGATGTTTAAAAATGGGGGAAGTGAGAGTCTGATGGTGTGCGTGTATCTCTGTTAGAGTTATTGGTTGTCAAAGGACATGGCATGGTTGAGGAAGGCCTGATCTAGTAGCTCTGTTATTTACAAACCAGTCTTTTGCTATTAAGTGCTATTAAGGCCTATAAGGCACAACATGTTTCTTGGACAGACAAGCTTAAAGAATTCAGAATTAGAGAGTTGAAACAGTATCAGGAGAAAAGTAACATTGTCAGGAGAATAAAAATTCAAAAGACTTCTCTATATTAATTCTAAAGGCTTTATTTCAAGACTGTAACAATGGTGCTCACTATTAACAAACCAATGCAAAGGGATGGAATTTACAGGAAGTCTATTTTCCATATCTCTGTTCCCTTCATTATTCTTCCATTCAGTATGATGCTTTTGACTCATTCCCCTGAGTAGAACCAATCATCAAGACAATTAAAGCATGAGACTTGTTCCCAAAATATGACACTGGATAGCTTTTGTTCCTTTAAGTGTGGGATTCCAACATGCCAGGTTTTTTCATCTAAGTATCAGGAGTGGTGCTTGTTATTTCTTTTTACCAGACCCTTACACTTGTATTTTCAGTGGGAACACAAGCCATTTTGATTTAAAAGCCCCTGCCAAAAGTAATTAGACTCTTTTCTCTACACTAAGTTTCAGTCATATGGAACTAGCACCCATTTGAGACTGCCAAAGGTGCTCATCCTTGGACACCACAGCAAGTTTCACTAAAAAAACCAAGTCATTCAGCAAAGAGAACTGTTAGTATTCTTCTGAAATACAAACACCACCATTCCCCAGGTGCTCCCCAGCACAACAGGAACACAGAGGAACTGGCTGAGGTGTAGCAAAGCAAGAAAGCTGCTTTGGGGAGGTGAGAGAAGAGATGCTGAGAACAACCAGCCAACATCTCTGTAAATCAACAAGTCATTTCAGTACCACAAGGACACATTAACTCCTAGACTCTCTGATTCTCACAATTACAGATGGATATTCCTTCTTGTGACTTTAGCTATCCTGGCAGCAGCATGATATATTTTTCAACATGTAGTTAGAAGTCACCCTTGAAGCTGAGAGGAAGTTCACAAGTAGTGCAGACAAAGGGTAGTTCAGATTTTTTTCCTGACAAAAAGATTTATGTTAATATATATTCCTTACCATTATAGCCAAGCACTTCAGAAATGCAAATGAAAGCAATACTCTTAGTTTTCCTCCTCTATAGTAATTGATCTGTCTGTGAGAATAGGGGGAATCTGTGGTGCAGAGAAATACAATGACAGACGTGGACTCTGCAGTTAGCTTGTTCTTTGAGCTGGGCCACACTGCTCCTCAGTCTTTTCCCAGACACATCATGTCTTGAACACTAGCATTCAATTTCAAGTATTTGATGGTCAGGTTTTGTCATAATTTATTTGCTTAAGTTCTCCAGGGTGCTTAAGCACTTGAGCTTCCTGATATGCATTTAGAAAAAAAAAACTCTTTAATTAGTTTTTCCTTATGACTCAAGCCAAAGTACCACTCTCCTTGACCACACATAATTTCAAGAGGTCCATAAACCACCAAAGACCTTGAAAGTTCAAGAGAAAGGACTAAAGGAATTTCAAGGGGCAATTTGCACCTGGTGAAATGTTCTTGCAAAAGCTGTAGCTTCAAAGCATAGTGCCAACTTCTCTTTTCTTAATTTTTCTCTGATACTCTCAATTTTACCAACACCATCCCCCAGGTTCTCCACAATTCATTGGGTTTCAGAATGAATGACAAAAAACAATTACAGCAACAACAGAACAATGGCAGGAAACAAATATCGCTAACCTTTACAGCTGTGGACAAGGCAAAAGTGGGCAATCTGGTCTTTATAGAGACATTCATAAAGGGTCTATAGAGAGACTTGATGTCACTCAAGTGTCACGGCAAGAGATCTGAACAAAAAGTAAACACCTTGACAAATTGGAAATGCTGAGACAAAATCAGGCGTCACATCTCAGCAACTATATGCTTTGAACACTTCAAATGTGTTCATTTGAAGTCATAGAGTTCATCAAAGACGATAGATAGCATCTATCTCTTTTCTTAAGATCACAGCTGGATGAATCACAGGGTCTCTCAAGCTTAGAGGGGCCCATAAGGATCATTAATTTCAGCTCCCTGCTTCTTGTGGGACTACCTAAAGCTCAATCATATGATTAAGTGCATCGTCCAGACACTCCCTGAACCCTGTCAGGCTTGGTGCTGGGATCAGTTACCTGTTCCAGTGATCAATCATTCTTTCAGTGAAGAAACTCGTCCAAATGTTCAATCTGAACCTGCCTGACACAGCTCCATTCCTTTTCCTTGTGTCCTACCACTGGTCACCAGACAGAAGAGAACAGCAATTTCCCCTCCATTGCTCCCCTTGAGGAAGCTGTAGACTGTGATGGGGTTATCCCGCAGCTGTCTCTTCTTCAAGCTGAGCAAACCCAGTGACTTCAACTGTTCCTCATAAATTTTGCCTGTGAAATCTTTCACCATCTTAGTCGTCTTCCTCTGGACACAGTCCAGGTGCCCTTATATTAAGGAACCCAAAACTGCCCCCAGCACTCGAGGTGAGGCTGCTCCAGTGCAGAGCAGAGCGGGACAATCCCTTCCCTTGCCCCGCTGGCGATGCTGTGCCTGATGCACCCCAGGACACAGGCGGCCCTCCTGGCTGCCAGGGCACTGCTGACTCAACGTGCCATCAACACAAACAGATCTTCCTGCGGAGCTGCTCTGCAACTTCTTATCTTCCAGTTTGTACACAAGCAAGATTACTTCATTCCAGGTAGAGAATACAGCACCTGCTCTTGTTAAATGTCATATAGTTGGTGATTGCACAGCCTTCATAGTCTATCCAGTACTATGTGTACAGCCACTCTATCCTCACGGGAGTCTACAGCTGCTCTTAGTTTAGCATCATTGACAAATAAATGCATGTTTCATTCCTGTGTTTAGATTATAAAAACATTAAAGAGCACTGGTCCTAAAATTGCCTCCTGGGGAATATCACTGGTGACTGGTCACCAACCAGATGTAACCTCATGTAACTCTGAGCCAGTCCCATCAGTAAATTGTTCACTCAACATATTATGGACTTATCTAGCTGTGTGTTAAGCATTTCGTCCAGAAGGGTACTGTGAGACTCAGTATCAAAAGCTTTGCTAAAATCCACAAGCCTCAGGCCTACTGGCTTCCCTTGGCCAATTAGGTGGGTGACCTTGTCAAAGAAGGCAATTAAGTTGGTTAAACAGGACTTCTCTGGTGTGAACTCTTGCCGGCCACAACCAATGACAGTGTTGTTTCTCAAATGTTTTCCAACTACTCCCAGAATAACCTTCCCCATAATTTCACCAGGCAGTGAAGTGAGACTGAAAGGCCTGTAATTACCAGAGTCTTCCTTCTTTACCTTCCTGAAACTGGGACAATGTTTTCCAGCTTCCAGTTGACTGGGGTCTCTCCAGACTCCCAGGTCTGTTGCAAAATAATGGAGAGAGGTCCTGCAATGACATCAGTCAGCTCTTTTGACACCCTGGGATGAATCCCATCAGGCCCCAAAGATTTAGGCACAGCCAGCTGGAGCAGCATGTCTTGAACAAAACTCAGGTTCAGTTGGAAGGTTATCATCCCCCCAGTCACAGTCTTTCAACACAGAGCTATGGGGGTCCCAGAGCCAATAATCAGTGTTGAAGACAGACGCAAAGAAGGTATTAAAAATCTCTCCTGTGTCTATGTCCCTATTTGTGAGGAGACCAACCTCATCAAGCAATGGACCAGAGTTATCACTGATGTTCCTTTTGTTGTAAAAATATGGTTTTGTTTGTCAAATTTTTTGTTTGTCATTTACAGTGCTGGCCAGATTGAAGTCTAATAGAGTTTTGTACCCATTAATTTTCTCCCTGTAATGGTGAAGATCTGCACAGATAGCCCCTAGGTCTTGTCCCAGAGATCTCAGAATGCAAAATTACTATCAGAAAATCAAAGAGTGTAAAAAGTCTCACTTTTAAATCCTCAAGTGATATCTTCCTCTAATAGAAAGTGATTGTATCATCTTTAGCCCATTGTAGAGACAGTAGACTGAACCTCTTGGAACTCTTGTTTCCAGTCCTTCAGCTGGGTTTGTAGCTCTTCCCTTAAATCTCTCCTATTGTCTAATTTTCTAGTGTTCACAGAAAAAAAATAGACATGTGCAAGATGAAACTGATATTTATAGATAAAAAGCCCCGAATACCAGTAGATTTTCAAAAGAATGTCCTTTTAGTTCCTGCACCAGAGAAGGTTCTGGTGTTTGTAGGTGTTCATCACCTGTTATTTGCTTCCACAGATGTTGTTTCCACATTACTCCAAATCCTGCTCTCCTGCCATACGGTTTAGTCCTTGTTTGAAAAGCTATGACTTGAATCTGACTATATAAAATGCACATTGTTTAGGTGCATCCAACTTAACAAAATTTCAAGGCCATGCTGTATCAGTACTGTCTTCCTGTCCTTAACATTCTCCAACATTTTTATGGTTTCTTCCAGATGACAATTTCAGAATACTAAACCAATAAACAGCTACTGTCTGCATTTACAAAGCCCAGAATCCTACTTCATGTCGATTTCTAAAAAACTCTGATATCAAACCTTCTGTTTTACAGCATGTAGGTAGTAAAGATTGCACGGGTACAAAAGTAAAACTTATACAGTTCACCTTTAAACCAAGCCAGATTCTCATCATTTATAGTATGATCTCTGTGCAAATTGCCTGGATACATTTTGGTCATTTTTCTTTGAATTTGAAACTGAACTGCAAGAGATTTTTAGAAGTACTCAGAGTAATGTAGGCATATGTGCAACCGTGGCTTAAGCTGACACTGACAATGCAAAGGTCCGTGATTCAAATTTCATTATAACAACGACAGACAGTATTGTGTGGATGCTCCTCACCCCAAATTCACCCACCAACATGTTCTTATGGTGAACAGTGAATGGAATTCCTATTACGAGTAAACACACACATCTCCATCACCAAAAAAACTTCAAAAACAGTCTTTGCTTGGTTGGATGAAGACAAACAGACAGTCCACTTTCTGGGACAATGAAGACTTCAGCTTACTAAAACAAAAGGCCTGTCTGACCTACACTTCAGTAAAGAAATGCAATATACTACATGAAGGCAGATACTAAGCCAAAAAAGAAAGCCAAAAGAGAAAGAATATTTTATTCTTCTTGAGAAAAACACCACAACTATAGACTCATAAGAGAACAACAGACTGTCACAATATATAAGAAAAGAACCAGAATACATGTCAGGAAAACAGATCTAAAACCACCTTGGAAACTGCAACCTTAAAAACCAAGCAAACACAAAATTTGCAATACGGACCTTGAGCTACAGATAACCTGTCCTATATACAAAGAGAAACTAAGGTTATCAAACATCTGCCCTCATAGTAGAGATTCTAGTTATCAATAACTATTCTTCTTCTGCATAAATAAAAGGTCTACATCTGTTTCTCCTGCTTCTATACCTGTATATCAATGTTTCAGTTAATGTATTGCATTTAATAAAACTTTTATCATTTACCTATGTTTTGCCTGTGCTAAAGAACACAAAGAAGCTAAAGCATTTTCCATGTAATCATCTGCATAATTCTCTGTATGTTACATGAATTGTTACCATTATCTGCTAACCAGGTTACTAAACATTGTATCGCATTCTGAATAACAAATTGCCACTTTGCAATAAATATTAGAAATAAAAAGTTGTTTCAAGCTTCGATGTTTCACTAGTAGAAAAAAGAAAAAAGAAAAAAGAAAACATGAAAAAACCCGAAATGTGTCTCTAAATGTAGAAACATGATCTTTTCAGATAAAGCCATGCTGAAAAAAACAAAAGTGGAAGGTAGTGGAGATACACCATCATTTTAAAGTTCATGTGCCACTAAGCTATTATAGTAGATTAATTTGCTGAGAGAAACTGTAAAGAGAGTAAACTTTAATTAAGAGTGACAAAAGGTGGTCACAACGGAAGCACGGAGAGGAGAGCCTTCTTAGTGCCCAAAGTAATGCCTAAAAGTTAGATAGGTTAATATGAAAGGGATTTATTAAATCAATACCACAATACAGCAGTCAATATTTATTCTGCATTATTAAAGCAAATATTGAATTTCTTGAGAGATGCTGAAATAGCAAATGCCTCCAAACAGAGGAAGTTTTAAAGAAAAAGATGTCTTTTATTGCTATTTTTTTCTTTTATAAATGTCTACTGTAAGTAACTCTTATAATGTCAGTTTAAGAAACACTGGCAAATCTGAGGTACAGAATAAACTTCTTCTGGCAGTAACAGTGAGATTAAAAGATGACAGCAGATTTTTTTAGCTGAGAGGTCTCCTGGGACCCAGAGACAGGAAAGGATATGCAGTTAAGACAGCATTAGACCGCAAATATAACTTTCCATAGGTATTTGAATCTCAAAGTCAGTGGATCTAATCAGACGCATTAGTGTTCAAAATCACTACAGCAAATCACCAGCAGGACAAAAGTATCAATTCTAACTGCTCCTGTAAAGAGATTATGCATTATTCCATGTCTGGACAACATTTTCAGAAGCAAGTAGAAAATTAGCCCCCTAAAACAGAAATTAGATATGAAAAGAGGTGAGAATTGAAAATTAAAAGCATGGCCAGTTACAGTTAAAAATCTGAAGAAGGTTTAAATTTGATTTGCATTTGTAAATGGACTACTTCTATTCCCTTGGCTCCCTTGCTATTCATCTTCTGATGATGTCTCTGAATACAAACCTAACTGAATGTTTCTCTTGACCTTCATAACTTGTCAATAAAGTAAGACATTTTCACAGACAGAGGAGAACATCCCGTCCTGCCAAAAGAAAATACCAAGTAAATTAAAGGATTGAAAATGTGGCTCCAAGCCAGAGACACAACCCTTATTTACCACAATTGGACAAGAACTCGCTCCAGCTGAACAGAGTTACTCAAGCATGGGATCTATCAAGCCACTGCATGCTTGTTTTATGCATTGGGAAGAAAGAAGTGTTTGGATACTCTTCTTAGTTTTGTGTGGTTTCTGTGTTATTGAAGGTATATATCCACAGTCACTGAAGGGCGGGGAGAAAGTTGTGTCTCCTGCAAGGTTCTCCATGACACAGCAGGTCTTGCTGAAGAAGAGAGACTGACCCAAGTGCAGTACCAGCTACTGATCAGAAACCTATGTGAATCACACAACGTGTTGTAGCAATCAATTACCTGAAAGTCAAAATGCTCATAATAACTTTATGGTGCCCAGCCAGTGGGCCTGCAGACCACTCCTGATTTTCATTCTTTTAGCAAAAACCAGGTAGATTTTTGAAAACAACTATGAATCACTCACTCTCTTTCTCCTACAACTTCTTAACAAGAAACTGGACCAACTAAAAATACTCAAATGTCCAGATATTCATACCCATTCAGCAGTTTTGAAGCTTCCAGCAAAAATATTTGGAAAAGATAACTGGAAAAGCTGCTATTTTCTTTTATGTTCTGTGTTTAGGATGTATCTTTGTTCTCAAGTGTTGATATTTTTACTAAGATTTATGCCTACTTAAATTTGCCCCCAGGATGTTTTGAAATATGTATTTACCAGCTTGATACCGGTGCCTTAATCTTCAGCAAAAGATCCAATCACTTCTTGTAAGGGTATTGCTTTTCTCATCTAACCATGGTTTTGAAAAAAATAGTCATCACCTGAGAGTTTACAACTTCAACCCTATCAAAAATCTTCTCTCCATCTGGAAAACAGTCCCTAAATAAATGTCATTGTGTTTTGTTTTAATTCAAACTAAATAAGAAAATGAATCCCAAAAAGGCTTGAACATCCACTACAGTCATTTCACCATTTACTCATTTCCACTGTAATCTTCAGCTCACTCTTAATGAAAAGGTACCACATCTCTAGCAAAAAAAATTTGCCTTTTGTTGATATTCCGTCTTATCCTGATTACTGTTGAAGCATCACTACTCTTTATAAGGAGGGCATTTCGAAATGTGCGTGAAGTGGAACAAAACATTTGACCTAGAAGTGAGTACATGTACTTACTGAGACTTTCAGCTATGCAATTTACCAGATATCATGAGAGAAATATTATTTTGGAATATTCACTGAAATATCCCAAGCCACCTTCCAATGCAATTTAGGCTGGGCTACAACAATAGCTTCAGGGGCTGTTCTTGTGTCAGTGAAAGTCAATGCAAGTTTTGCTGCTTACTTCAGCACAGAAATACACTCTAATGTACATTGGAATTTTGGATACTTCCAAAAACATTTCAGAGAACCAATTTAGACCAAAATGTTTAGGATTCACTTGTTTATGGTGCTTGACGTTTCAACCAATGCCTCTAATAGAAAACATCAGTTAAAACCATCCCTACCACAAATAGGGGTCAGCAAAACATTTAGGTAAGAAACAAAAGAAAGGGCAGGAGCTCTCTCTGATTGAGTCTAAACATGTGTGACCTCCAGGGGACCACTGACAACAACCAGCTGTCATAAATAAACAAATGAACAGTGTTCATAAACTTCTGTTCTTGGCCAGTGAGGCATGGAGACCAGATCCTGCCAAAGGTCCCTGGGGGCCCTTGCCTCACTGCCAGCTGAAGCAGCTGTGGCAAAGCTTTTGTTATCAGCACTGCAGCTCAAACAACAGGCACTGCAGTGTTAATCTCCACCATCTGTAGGAAAGCATTTGTTGAAAACTAGCAATAATATGATACCACTATTATTCTGCCACCAACAGCAGAAATAAAACTCATCAGCACATTGTGAAACAATGCCCGTTCAACAGCACAACTCTCCTCTACACAGCTTGCTCTCCCCAACTCAAAAATACTGTCAAAAGCTGACAGCAATGTAGAAAGAGGCTCCAAGAAGCAAGCAGGAACTGCAGATGCTTCACTTTCATACACAAAATGGAAGAAGCCACCCACCTCTAGGATGAAGGAAGCGACACATGCCAGTAAGATAATCAGCAGGAACCACAAGTTTTATTTGGTACCAATTTTTTGTTCACAGAATATGCAGTACTGGATTCTTAAGCATAAATACTTGAGAGCAGCTGGTCATAAAACTCTGCACTTCAAAATAATACACAAAAAAAAGATGACTATAAACATAAATGCTGTTTTTAAAAAGCAGTACTGAAGAATTCTAGCTGCCAGCTGATTCTGTGAAAATGTTCTTGATGGTAGATGATGTTCACTGATGGAAGAAATCAAAATATATTTGCTCTCTGGGGTTGACATATTTTCCATGGTTATACAAATTTCAGTATAGAAGAAGTACAGTAGAATCAACTGTTCTCCATCAGCCTTGCACAGTGAACTGGCAAACATGAAAGCTGAGAAGAAAGAAGAATGCAGTCACCATGTATACACCCTGCCCTCACAAGAAAGACCGAATGTTTTGGACAGCTGTACCAAAACCTAATTGAGTTCCTATTCACCTGTTATGAATCAGATTCCCTCCCTCTGCTCAGTTCCCAAATGTTCTTTCACACAAAGACAGTACAAACATGTACATAGAGATATCAGCTAAAAAACTGACAACCGTTCTTGTCAGAAAGCAGGTGGATTATAAATTAATTTTGACTGTTGCTGTAAAAGACTTGATAGCAAGATGAAGAGAAGATGCAGTATTATGAAGAAATTAGGGCTTTTGAAGTGTTCTTTTTTAAACTTCTGTTTCAAAAAATCAGTATTAGAAAATTATTTTCAGAATCTAGAGAAATATATGCACTGATTACACTGAAGGTTTCAGGTTTTTATTTCATCAGGAATTTATGTCTTTGTCAGAGGTTGACATTTTCGAATGTTCCTTACACATCCCTGAAGTGACTACTTCTTCCCTGCAAGTGAGAAAATCCATTTGAAACAGAGAAGTACCACAGCATCCCCCAAATGCAATACTTCCAAAATTCCTTCTGACTCACCTGCTGATCTCCTGCTTGGACACGCATGATGTGGTCTGACAGCTTGTACAGTTTCAACTTTCCCTTTTATTTTCCCAGAGCATGCATACATTTTTCAAGATAGAACGTGAAAGTTTTTCTGAGTCATAAATTGCTACTCAGAGACCTTAGCTTGGATGCTGGTTTTGGAGCAATACGTGGTATCAGTGGCTACCTTTTCTCAATAGCTACAGAACCATCAACTACAGAGTTAGCTATTAAGCAGTCAAGTTTTCTGTCTGTCCTTCAGAACAAATTGATATATTTAGACAACAGTCTCATTTAAAATCTAGGACTTTGTTAAGTCAGAACAGACTTTACAATAGTTGAATATTTATAGTTTTAGTTAAAACTTGGTGATAACACACATCATGCAAGCGTGCTTAAAATGTGAGCTCACCACGCACAAATTCCTAAATTAAGCACAGAGCTGGAGGGAAGATGCTGGAGGCTATTTGTCCGCACAGCAACAGATTTGTCTTCCACAGTGTGCTCTGTCCATTGGCAGATGGATATACCAGTTTACTGAAGTATTTTAAGAATGAAAGTTCTGGTGTGTATGACTCACATTTTATTAAGGTAATGACCATAATGCATTCTATTTAGATATGTATCTCGTTGCTGAAGAAGATCTTGGCATGAGAGTAGCAATATACCTGTGATATTCCAGAGCATTACACAATCTTTTGTCCTATTTGTGGACAAAAGAAATGCTCACAATCAAATAAATAATTATACCTGCTACCAGACTGCAATCAAAACACATTACTAATAAGCACAAGAAATCTTTATGCAAATTATAGATACACACATGCCTATGTATATAAACTAGGGAAATGGTTTTCAGGTTGTCTGGAAAAAATTATTTATTCCATGATTTTTGATTTCCCTTTCCCTGCAAAGACTTAAACCATCTCATTTCATATATTTAGATGTATTTTGAATTGCATCTTGCAAAGCAGATATTCGGATGTAATTAATCACCAATATTTTGGAAATAAACTGTCCACACTTGCAATTGTTGCTGCTGCTGGCAATGCACATGGAAGCACCTGGGTAGTGTGACTGGCACATGAGAAAAACAGAGGCAGGTTCCCTCACCTTCCTCACACGAGTCAATCCCATCAAAACATTGACTGCAGAAGTGCATATGTGCACCCAGAAGGGAAGGTCATACAACCTTGTTATTTCTAGCGTGCAAATAGAAACACTAGTGTGTGTGGGAGGTGGGAGAAAGCTGCACCCTCCTGGCAATGCAAGGTCCCTGTCACAACATAGACTTTACAAGTACCCGAGGCAGTATAAAAAATCCTACATGCTTCAAGGATGCAGGATTGGGCCCCAGACAAGCAGGAAAGATAAGTGCTCCTATTAAAGGAGCCCTCTAGCATCTCAGAAATTTGGTTGTTAGGATAAGTGTCTGTCTTAGAACAAGAATGATTGACAGGCAGATTGGAAAGGCTACAAAATTCAGCCTGCAGAAGCCAGGTAGAAACACCACCCTCTAACTTGGCAGAGCTAGTGGCAAGGCAGCTAAATCCCTGCAAACAAAAGCGAAAAAAGGAGAAAACCCCCACAATTCAAGCAGCTGTCACAGCAGCAATACAGAAGAAATCCCAAAAGGATCACTCAGGCAGGAGGCTTCATCAGGATGAATTGTCCAGACCTTCAGCAGTGTACTTATCCCAACAAGAAGTACTATCCAAGAAACAAAGAAATAATTTCAGAGACTCTGAACCGGGGTTGATTGTTTTCAGATTACACAACCAGGATTCTCTTGCAAAATTCAAAATAACAGAGAATTTTGAAGAGATATCAGTCATGTCTTCATACTGCATATACCTGCTTTACATGGACAGTTTTCATATAAATATATATACTGAACACACACAAATACATAAAATCTATTTCTCCTTATATAATGTTCTAAACATAGAATGTATACAGCTTTAAATATATATATATATAAGAACGAAAGAGAAATTCCTTCACTCTATACAGCTTCAATTCAACAAAACATGCACATGAACTCTAAAAACAGTATTTCCCGATAGCGTAACATCTTTTATTTTAAAGAGCTACATTAATCAATCTTAGCTAGCCTCAAACTGATGTTTATAGATAAAACCATTTAAAATTAACTATTGATGGAGTCTATTTTCAGTAGTGCTGAGAAAATCTATCAACCATAAGTACAAGGGAAGTATTTAAAGGAGGTTTCAAGTTTGGACATTCCCCTGAATTTCAGTGCAGTTTTGAAAGTGACAGCAAAATCATGTTGCTAGCCAAAGAGTGAGCTGAAAATATGTTTCGACGTTAGAATAAACTTTTGTATTCCTTCCCTATCTATCTGATTAGAAACATCTGTACATCAGGAAGAAATGTGACTGTTAATCAAACCAAAATGACTTAGCACACAAATCCAGGGGCTAGATTGCTATAAAGGAGGCCCGAAACATCCCCCAGAAATTCCTGTGTGCAAGCTACTGAATAAAGACAAAAATAGACTCTTTGGTGCAGGCAAACAGCAAGTCAACTATTTTTAACTCGGGTCTTCAAATGCATTTTTAAGTTGCTTACATTTAAAAGCAAACCTTGAGCAGTTTGACTTGATGAATAGGTAAGAAAAATACTTTTCAAATCTTCTGTGTTTCACATACTTATAATATAAAAATAAAATTTATTTTCTTATTAGATTAAATGGATTTTAGGCATGCTGCTGAGTACATTTAAACAAACTTTTATTAGTAGAAACGTATTTCTGCAGAACAAATTTGTGCCTACATAAATACAAATAAGGTGTTATCAGTCTCATGATATTGCTTTGTGACAGTCTCAAGAAATGACAAAAGAGTTAAAGTGCCTGCCTGTGGTCAACATGCACAACACGCACACACCCTGGCTTGCCAGCTGGTCACATCTTCAATAGTGTGAGGAAACAGCCATCTCTATCCTCCACAAATGCAAAGCTGGCTCACTCAAATACACGGGATACTTAACTTCTGCCCGTTACATCTGCTCTTGAAGACAGTGAAACACATGGCAAGAGGTGACAGGGTACTTGTAATATGAACACCTGGGCTGCACAGCAAGCATGCCTGAACAAGTATACAGCTATGCCTTTATATCAGAACCCACTTCTGCCAGCTGTGGGCCAGTGCTCTCCTGCCCCTTCAGCAGCTGCAGCATGGGAAGCATTTGACAGCCTTGCAGAATTTATGAGAGGACACGGGGGTACAGCATGAGGAACAAGTAGTTTTAGGCTGACTGCCCCACTTTGTCTTCTGCACAGAGATGAGGAAAGCCAGCTGAATGCCTCTGCTGAGGTTCTGTCTCCCAGTTAATCTGCTTCTATGGGTTTCTACTTAGATGTCATATATTTCTTGTCACTAGTCAGATAAGCAGTCCAGCATGGAAGCCCCTAGAATTATTTGCAAGATTAATCATGTCAGCAAAACACCTACAAACCTAAGCCTTCAGGAATTATGTCTCTGCCTTCAAAACACTGGAGAAAATTTGTGTCCACAGTGAGGTCTGCTTAAAGCCAGCAGAAGCAGTTACACGAGGCAACATGGAAGGAAAAGTTATGAGGCAGGTCATGGCTTTCTTGAATTGCCGTTTTTTCTCTCCCACACTCTAAAGAGAAGCAATCAACATCTCAGTGGGCACAGGAGTAACATTTTCTTCGAAGTAAACTCAAACAAAATGACCTATTCTCATCTCAGTAACAAATTTAGAAATTCATCTAGTATCATTGATCAGAAAAGCAGAGGCCAAAATCAGCAAGTGTGAGATAGGACTTAACAAGCTGGGACACACCAGCGAGTGAAATACAGATCCCACTGAATCTCAAAGGAGTTTGGGTAGGTACTGAAGCCAGTCTAGATTTTACTAGCTGTGACTCCCCCAAACTCAAGATTTTCACAGATTTTCACAAACTCAAGACTCCAATTTAGACAGGCCTGAATGCCTGTGGTGTCTTTCAGTCTGTTGCCAGACCTCACCAATAGAAATACACTTTGCCAGCTTCTGTGCATCTGGAGAATGGTCCTTGCCCATGGCTAACCTGTCTGATTATACAATAGCCTCATGATCAAATAATTTAACTCCTCTCAAGCCTTTAGCTGGTAACACTGGTGGTAAACAGTACTGATTACCTTTTAAACAGGCAAATTCCTTCTAACTTCAGGAAAAAAACCATTCTTCCAAGTCGTGTACATTTACAGCAAAATGCTTGGAGAGTTCAGTTCCCACTAAGCCCAAGTGAGTATGTAGGAGCTAAGACCTGTGGATAACTGAGTGCAAAGCATGGCTTCCTCACACCTCACACACACATACAGCAGCTCTGAGAATTTATGTTTTTAAAGATTCAAAGGTGGACGCAATATCAAAAATGTAACTGTGTGTTCATTACCTAAGCAAATGAAGAGCATTTGTTGCAAGAATTGATGCAGGATAACAAAAGAGGAGAATGTTTAGCTGCTGCAGGAAAGAAAAGCTGAATATTGGCTACAAGAAGGAAAGGCTTGAAAAGAAGTGTGTGGTTACTACTTCTTTTACATTGAGAGAAGTTTCCACTCTAAGACATGTATTTCCTCATAGGAGTAAGGTCATATCGTTCCTCAACCATCAGTGCCAGCCACGATATGACTCAAAACTAAGAAAACAGAAGAATAACACATCTAAGCTTCAGCTGACCTCAAATTCATCTAAGATAATGCACAAGAAAAACCGAGTCTACATTTTCATTTACAGAACTGCAGGGTGCCAAGGAGCTACTTTATCTTGTCTGCTGCAAGCAGATGTTGAGCAGATACTCTCTAGATTTGAAAACTGAAAACACCACCAGCTCTGGACTGCTACCCCGAGCCGTGTTTGTGTCACCCTACGGTCTACCCGATTACTGATGTTCTCATCTGCCGGGTGCTCTCTGCGATGACAGGATCACAACCACTGCGGGCGGACCGAGCAAGGTCCGGCCAGATATTTTCACACCAAGCCCAGCGACCACCGCTCTCCGCCGAGACAGCACCGGTAGTACACCGCCAGGCAGGAAGCCAGGCAAGGCAGCCCTCCTTCCCCGCGCGCCTCTCCGCG
>VZRJ01008039.1:0-30830 GCA_013397565.1 Ptilonorhynchus violaceus | reverse complement strand
TTTCCCAAGCAGCAAAATTTTATGGACATCCCTGCCTGCAATGAAGTATTGTTGCCAAAGTAGTCATTCCTCCCAAGCGTTTCAAGACAAACATAAGAGGCTGCATGTGTTCACAAAGGAGGGCAAAAGCGGGTTAGACAGTTGAAGGGTAGAATTAAAAACAAGGAAAAGGGGTCACTGGGATCAGACTGCTAGCCTGATGTACATACAGCATCTGTTCTGTATGCATCTGTATAACAGAAAGTTGTCATCCTCTGGACATGTTAAAAGTATGGATATTTGGTGTAATACATCTGAGGAGATATGACCAAAGCTGTTACCCACTCCAAACAGAAAAGTTTCACTGAATGTATAAAAAAAAAGATGCGAAGGCAGCAGAACAGGCCCTTGATTACAGCTTTGATACTACTATAAAATACAAGCTATATTTGAAAAGCATATATAAGGAAAAGCTAATATAATGGTTGTTCTTTTAAAATGAGATGAAGAGGTACAAGAATTTATCCATATCCATTTTGTTAAAATGAAATCTACAGTAAAGGAAGAAGGCAACTTTTATAGTAACAGAAGGGTCTATTTCTGCTAGGACACTTGCCTGCACAATTGCAAATGAGTTGTTTGTGTGGAAATAGTGGTTTGGAAGAACAATTTAGTTTTGTAATAACCCCTATGATTATGATGAGTCAGTGAAAGCCCCCATTTTCACATCTTCCTTCTGTCACTGAAAAAACAAGTTTGTTTTCATATAGCTAGAATGCTCCAGCAAGCTCTGGAATCTGCTAGTATTGTTGGCTTGAATAAATAGAGCATTTTTTTTGTGCCACAGGGAATCTGCAGCTGCTCGCCAAATACAGACAGAAAGCAAATGTTTTGCTCTTGTTACAGATTTGTGTGTTTCTCCTCCAAGTGTCTCTGCTCTGAATGAATTTCACTGGAGCCAAGCCCTCACTAGGTGCATTATGTTTACATAATAAGGAGGATGCCTGCTTGGGGTATTTTCTGAAGGTGCTTCGTGTTAATGACTGGTGTGCTTTGAGGCTGAGTGAGAAACAGGCATCTTCCACCTTGTGCACAGTGGCTCATTTTGCAAACAGTCCTCCAAAAACACAGCTTTGGCTTACCTGGTGGAAGAATGTGTTCTGTTCCCTTGAACCATATTAAAACTTTGCAAATTTTCTCTTTATTCATGTATCACATGATTTTCTGCTGGGAAAAAAAAATACTTCATTTTACTCCTCCAGCTTTGACTGATAAAGATCCAATTTTGCTTTGCATTGTGATTCTGTCCCTCCACACTACCCTCTCCTTGAATGGTAAAAGAGGACTTAAGAATCACACCCTGAATGCCTTGCTTCAGACATGAGTCATTGTTTCATTGTTGCATGAATACACCTATTCTTAGACTTAAAATAGCAAAGAGGACACGTTGCTTGAGTCACCATGCATTGAATTGTCTGAAACGGAGGATTAACAAGAAGAAAGCATCATATTGCATTTCAACAAGGCAAAAACAGAATTATGTTTATATGTCTATAGTTGATATTAGGAAGTATTTTATCAGCTGTACTTTTACTAATCAACAACTAAGGGGAAACGTGCCCCAGTTTTACATTTTATCTAAAGATTAAGGTGTAAAACTAAAATATGTGTATATATCCCTTACAGCGTGAGTTAATTCAGAGGATTATGCACTGTCAGTAAAATGCAAGAAAAGTACATTACTCCAAAAGCTATCAGAGCATCAATAAGCTGTTCCCATAAACTTTTGAACATGATAACAGAAAACATAACTGTATTTAAAGAATGACAGAAGGGTTGAGGTTGAAAGGGACCTCTGGAGGTCACCTGGTCCAACCTCTCTTCTCAGGCAGGATCACCTAGAACAGGTGAACCAGGACTGTGTCCAGATGTCTTTTTAGTATCTCCAGGCAAGGAAACTTCACAACCAGTTCATTAACCTCCTTTGCTGCAAGGGCATATTACTAGCTCATGGGCAACTTGGTGTCCACCAGAACTGTTACCAAAAGATTATATTTCTGTAAGAAGAAGTCTATGCAGCTGTGGGGGAAGATGTTGGAAAACTCCTTAGCACAATAGTATATGATCCCTATATTTGTGCTTAATGCTTAGTTTTGTGCCCTACAGTGCTCAGTACAAATGCCAGAGATTAGTGTGGCCTTATGTTAACTCACTACATCTGTAACCAGCAAGTGGTTTTCCAGGAAATGCTTCCTTATTTACTTGTATTAGTGATTCCTATGTACTGGCAGATGTCTTAGTTTTGAGAACAAGGATTGTGTGACAGAGCAAAGAATGATGAGAGGAGTATATGACTTGATGACATAGTTGAGATACTCTTAAGGAGAAGAGATTCATCAGAAGATCCAGAACCATACTCAAACAAGTCTGTAAAAATAATTACTATGTATGCATATATTCAAACTACTGAATACGTACTAGTTTCAGGAATATAACTGCTTTGAGAGGTTTCTGAGCATGCGTGCTTTGAGGAGAATTCCCCATGCATACAGTGCTGCCAATAAAGCTTTCTAATCTAATAAATTGGTTGGAGAGTTTGTTTCCTGGGTTTTGGTGAAAATCCCCAAATCCTTTTATGCTAAGCTTCTTTCTGCCTGGTTGTACCCCAGTGTGTGCTGATTCCTGGGGTTGTTCCTTCCCAGGTGCAGCACTTTGTACACCCCCAGTTTGAACTTCATGAGGTTCCTCTTAGCCCATGTTTTCAGCTTGTCAGGGACCCTCTGTGTGGCAGAACAACCCTCTCATGTACCCACTAGTCCTTCCAATTTTGTACCATCATCAAACTTGCTGAGGGCACACTCTGCTCCAACACCCAGACCACATGAAAATGGACAGGATTGGTCCCAGAGCTGACCCCTGGGATGAACCATTAGTTACTGGCCTCCAACTAGACACTGCCACTGATCACCAACCTCTGAGCCTGACTATTCAGCCAGTTTTCAGTCTCAGACTGGATGAGGTTTGCTCATCCAGACCGTAATGTATCAGCTTCTCTGTGAAGGTGTTGTGGGAGACAGTGTTGAAAACCAGAGCGAAGTCATGGTAGAAAATATGGACTGCTCTTCCCTTGTCTACCAAGTCAGTCAACTCATTGTGGAAAGTTATCAGGTTGGTCAAGCATGACTTGGTGAATCCATGCTGACCACTCACAGTCACCTTTATATTCAAACTAGTAATTTGGCCTCTAGAATATTATTAAGACTCTGTTGTTCTTTTCTCTTTGTTAATAGTGCTAATATAAGGACAAAGAAAAAGAACTATGCCTTGTATTTTTCTGTTGCAAATTGTGTGCTGGGTTGCAATTCCTAAAATCTTTTGATATTATAACAGAAACGTGATCTAGGAAGGGTTCAAATCTAAGTATGAGCTGTCACTAGCACTTCCCAGTCCCTCTTATTCAATAAGGCATAGTCTCAGCAGTTACTATCACAACATGTAAATTGGGACTTTTGCATGCACTTTCAAATATATAAAGATCCTCTTGATCTGGCAGGACTTCTCACATGCTCATGCCAAACTTTTCTTGGAGTATGGGATTTTTCAGTCATGTTTCTCATGTTTATTTCAAACAAGTCTGGAAAATGAGCAGCAGAACTCCAGTGGCTGTGGCAAGGCAGGAGATTTTCCCACTCTCTGCCTCTGTCTGTGGAAGGTGGTGTTTGCTGCCAAGAACAAACACGGATTTTAAGCTATCTTGGGTACAGACCAACTCTTTGTGACCTTTTAGCTGAATTTTTAAGCTATGTATTAATGTCTTCCTCTTTCCTCCCAAACCGACATGTTACCTATAAAAAGTTCAGTGAACAAGCATGAAATTCCTTGCCTATGCCTCAGCTGGTGTCAAGAAAAATTCCAACTACTTTGCTCAAAAGCGTTCACATGCATCCAGACTACTAAAAAGAGCTTGAGCTTAGTTTGCTTTGCTTTTATTCACAGAACACAAAATACAGTTTTTGTAGTATTTTTTTCTTTTCTTTGGCATACATATGAGGCCAATATTAAACCCATGCACAACCTTAAACCAGAGTGGTCTTTTTACACAGTAGAGATTCAGCACTTTTCTGTGTGAGGTTGTAAAATTGAGTATGACTGGGTGCAAGCCAGCATGCTGAAGACCGAAAGTTTTGTTTCTGTCTCATCCATCATTAGAAGTTTGACCTTGAAGTTTGACACAGCTTCACTGTGTCTTGGCACCAGAATGGCTTAGCACAGTGGGGCTGTAGCACAGAAGGGAACTCCACACACTGTTATAAATTTCCACACATTATTTTGCTGGAGATTCCAGGGTCACCTTGTCTGGTAGAAGTAATCACAGAACTATAAAACTAAATTCCCTATTACTTCACAGAGATGAGGTGCAAGAGTAGCAGACATATTGTTCTCAATACTTTTCCGAACGATAATAGACAAGGTCATAGTGTCAAGCTTCTAGAAAAGCTCCTCCAAAAGAAACACGCACCTCACTAGGACTTGGCTTTGTATTAGATAGAGTGAGAAAGGGTTTAAGAGCACTGTAACAAGGCCTGAAAGTTCTCATTTTGATTGCAGTAATTGTTTTTATCTGCTTTCCATTTTGGCTTAGACTAGCTAGCTGTGGATAGGTGCCCCAGTTAGTCCTTTCCACTTGCCTCTCAGGCTCACTCAGAATCATTATTGCAAATATAGACACATTTTAACAGCCACAACATAAACTCAAGGCCAACATATATCAGTGCAGATCTCCAAGCATCGATATCTGAAGAAGGTGAAATAATTCCTGACAACTGCTTTCTTTCTGCACTGAACAGGGAACTTAAAGCTCAGCATTACCTGCAAGTATTTACTCAGATCCCTTCCAATATGTGCATCTGGATTCTGAAAAGAAAAAAAAAAGCTCCAGCTCCAGAGACCTCAGCTTCATGCAGTAAAAAATGACAGGAACAGAGTACACCTCAAGGTGTACCTCAAGGTGTACGTCATGTCGGACCTCAAGGCAGGGCAAGAGTCCTGCATGGCTAGCTCCTGGTGGCACGTGACGCTGCCACGCTGTTAACCCTTTACAGCTTGATACTAAGTTTTCAGAGCAGAATTAGGTGACATCAGGACACTATCAGGCAGTGGTAGATAAGTCTGAGACACCAGGCTAATTTAATGCGATTTTCCTTATTAAAAAGGTCATGATATTAAGACTCAGACATGTTATTCAGTTCTACTGGGAGACTTTTGTTCAGCTAGTTGCTATTCTGCTTCATCAAATTTATTTCTGCTTCTGTACAATAGATTACTGTAACTGCAAGCCACATGGTTGAAGATAGGTTTCACTCAAAGCATGAGCTCTTCTGATAGCTTCTAATAGTATGACCAGACCAGCTACTGAGCTGTGTAGACACAGGAGCTCTGGAAGAAAGTGGTGGTACCTAGCTAGCTACCTAGTGGTGGTAGCTTGGTTTATCCTCCCAAATATTTGACCCAAGTAAATCCCACATTTCTAGATTTACAGGATCCAGGTGTATTTCCCTACCTTTGAACCACTACCACTTGTTTTATGGCTCTTGCAGTGCTCAGTAACATAAAGCTATCCTTATGAGAATTTGCATAGCCATGAGGCTTGGTCATATGGAGCCGCTGTGCACTGGACTCCTGTGTAGTAACAGTTCATGGAAAAGATATTGCCAGGAAGCCAGGTCTTAACGCCTGTTTTCCAGCTTTGGCCCAAGCTTGGCACCTGTTGACTCTGCCCCACATTGAATGACACAATTGAATGAACAGCTCTTGAAAGCATTATATGACCTGAGCTGGGAATAGAGTTTGGCTGGCTGGACAACCTGCCCGATGGTCACTGCACCCCTTTCACCGTGACAAGAACCAGTGATAGAGGTACCACAGATGTGGAGGAGGCAGTGTTCAGAGAAACTGGGCAGAATAATTCTCTGGAGTGAGGTTAAACAGAGAAAAAACATTATCTACCAGCACCTTAATATAATTTTAAATAGCATTTGAGGAAATACATTTTGTGCTTGTTGATGGAATGTGAGCCAAGTACCACATCCACATGGGAATGAACCCAGAACCTCTGGCCCTGAAATTATGTGTTTCAGAGGACTAACCAATGCCTCCACCTACCTCATGGTATATCACTGATGTTCACACAAGTTTGCTTCAAAAAGTAACAGATGAGGCCCATTAAAGTCAGACGGGAAGCCAAGATGTTCCCACATTTGATGATCCTGCAGAAAAGAGGTATGGGGTTCTTTCCCACTATCTTACTTCCAGTGTCTTTGTTTCTACGAAAATTAAGTGTTACACCAGTATAATTGTGAAGTAACAATTCCAAGGAGAAAATATGCTGTCTGCAGAAGAGGAAGCAGGTCCTATGATTAATGCAGGTCTATACACAGTCTCAGCCCCAAAAGACTACAGCTCTAGCAGGCCATGTAGGAGATGCTTGGTAACACTTTCCCCTAGCTCTCCATAATATGCAAAATCAGCAAAAAGAACAAAACCAAATACTGTTCACAGTAGATCCAAATGAAGTCTGGTTTACATACCTCTTGGTACACACTGGGAGATGAAAGGAAGGCTATAGGTTGCTGTTCATATGAAAAAGTGACTTGAGACAGGAATAAAACACTTCCTGTCTCTGGTGTGGGAAACATTAATTAAGAACATTGCCACCATGCTGCTCACTTCCAGCTGGAGCATTTTCTTATGCACAGCTGAGAGACTGCTACCGTATTCCCCCATGCCCCATACCTACCAGGTGAATTGCCAGAGCTGGGAACAAAGTTTTTTCTTGCAGGAGAGCTCATTTTATGATGGAAAGCTCCCTTCATGCATGTAGGTCTGGTTTCCTACCCAAGGGCAGACAGTTTTCGTCAGATATCCCTTACATATTCCTTTATCCATGGGACATGTTAGAAAATTCATTGGCCTTGTAGGTCTTTGCCTTATGTCACCCACATGAATAGCTCAGTTGCACTTTTCTATTACAGTGTCCCTTCACCCGTATAAAGTTCTTATAAGCTTCTATTTGTGATGCCTTGTCTGATAGAGCAGCAGGAAGATGATGTTTGCTGCCATACCAGAGTTCTCTGACATGTCAGAGGCCTCACACTGAGTAACTAATTGGTTGACCAACTTCCAAGATCCTTCCTAACTGCTTGTTAGTACTTCAAGAGGTGCTGTGTAGTCACTTTAATCATTCCAATATTATCACTAATATTGTCACACTGAAATATTCTTATTAATTACCATTTGTTTAAATTAGCTCCCTAGCAGATGCCTCAGCAAAGCCAGCTAATCACATTTGGATAAAGCTACATACCTGCAACAAGTAGTTGGATTGTCTGGTTGCCCCAGGACCAAGAAGTATCCAGAATTAGAGACAACTCAGAGCCACCACAGTGTCAGCCTGTGTCTTGAGGAGAGGGATGCATTTTTCTGGTTGACTTGGAATTTAAAATTCTGGTTACATCAAATGCATGTCTCAAACACGATTAATGAGTGCAGTGGGTTTGATCCCAATGCCATAGCTACACCTGCTTGCAAAGCAGTGCCCAAAGTGTTGAATTTCCCTGCTAATAGGCAAGAAGCTAAGATGGGCTGATTTGATTTTGTCCAGACTTTTAGTGATTAAGCAAGCAAGCACTCACCTGCTAAAAGTAGTGGCTCATCATTTTCAACAGGGTATGCGACGCAAAGAGTTGAAATTCAGACAATGTTTGGAAGATCAGAGGTTGTTTCCAGTCTAGCCTTACCGAATTCTTGCAGTCATCCAATATTTTCAGCTTTAAAGGAAAGATTTTCTCCCTGAAATTCAATCTATGGAAAGAATGGCCCCAACTCAGTCTGAAGGGCACTACACTCCTTCTGGTTACAGGCAGGCTTTGTTCTCTGCCAGCTCACTTCTGTCCCAGAAAGTAGGGGCTGTGCAGAAACCCTAACCAGGTTTTTCTCCAGGCAATGAACAGTTTGAACTCCAAGCAGAAGTTGAACTTCAGAATGGCAGCAAATGAGTTTGTTCCACTGAACTCAAAGAACTCCATGGAAGTAAAAGCCGAAACCCATTAAAAGCTTATTTCTTCTCATACAACTCACTGAGTTTATCACATCAGGTATTATAGACCCACTCAACATTGGACATTTTTAAAACATCTTCCTTTAAGAGTGTGAGGGGCAGGTGAGTTTTGTTGTGGGATGCAGGTAACTTGTCCTTGAGGTCATCTGAAATGTTGTCCCTTTTCTAACTCAGTGCATCTTGCGTGTTAAGAGTCTTTCACATTGCTGTCCTCAGGAACTTTCTGTGATTGATTTCTGGATGCAGGAGCCACTGTGCAGGGCCTTCTTGGAAACAAAACAGTGAAGCAAGTCTCTATTCTACTAGAGCATTTTGGTGCCTTTTTGTTTCTTTACAGCCCCCTACACAGTCATCATTTTGTTACGTTTTCCTCATCTGTGAGTGAAACGACCTAGCCTGTATGCCAGCTGGCTTTGCCTCGTCACCAGAAACAGCCTGGAACACCAGATTTGAAGCTGCTCAACACCTCCTTCTCAGAGCCCTTGAGCAATGGACTTTATGGTCCATTTTTTCACCACTGTTTTAGAGTCGCCAGTGCTTATCCAAGTCTTTGTTTGCCTTTGATCTGGAATGTGTCACAGTGATGTGGAGAAGAGGAAGAAAACCAGGAAGTGATAGACCCTGAAAAACAGGTGGAGGTTGCAATTCAGACTAGAACAGATAAGCAAGCTCTGACAGTGATCTGGGTAAACAGCATTGCATTTTTAGCTCTAAATCACTTCATTTTCACATGAATGATGGGCTTAGCTCCCCTGGGAGTGTGTCAGATACAGTGATCAAGGTTGGGTCTATAGGATTCTTTTCCCTTGTGATGTGCTCTTGTCAGAAACATTTTTCTCCATTACATTTGAGAATCATACATCCAGGAGTGTCTATAGGTGTGATTTTAGCACCACAAAATTTGAGCCTTCACTTGAACTGTGCAATTTCGGGAATCAATCATGAAGATTCTGGAGTGGCAGAATAGTTTTCAGTGACCACCATATTTCTGCTAGCAAGAGCACTAGGCACAGACAAATGGAAGCAAAGGTTTGCCTGGACAGCCCTGATGAAGAGACAATTGTACCCAGTCTGTCTATTTCAGTTTTTTCTCTCACTAGAGATAAGGTTTAAGCTTCTTGGTTTTTAGTTTAGGTTTCTTGTCACTCAGGCAAAACTTCACTTTTGAGCTTAAAAGTGCCTCAGTCTTTCTAGAGAAATCACTAGAGAATGGGCTAGCTGCATCTGTCTTTGGATGTGTTGAGTACAGGCTACCTCATACATTAAGTTCTTTCTCGGGACCAACAAGTTAAAAGGACACTTTCCAGTGCTTAATATTTTGCAAAGCATACCCTGCCCATGTAACAAAGGGAACAGGCCCAAGGCAGTCTCTCGGGATGCAGCTGAACATTTTGCAAGAGTGTAGGATGCAAAGCCCAGATCCTTATCATGAGCAGTTTAAATACTCGAGAGGTATTCACAACTCTGAGGTGCCAGAAATAATGATAAAGGTGACATCGACAAGGATTTATTTATTGGGATAGGTTTCTGTAAGGTGAGGGCTGACTAGAAAAGGAAACCTCTCAAAGGGCTGAGCACTCAAAAGGTGAGGGAGTTCTCTGTCCAGGTTCAGACTGAAACTAAGTAGTTATAAGTTATAAACTAAGTTTATCTTTCTTATATTAGGTGATACTTGAAGCCAAATATGAGACTCACCACAGGCAGCATTTTCTTTGTGTATGTGAGTGCATAGAGCTTAAAATTAAGCCATGCTGACTCACTCTGATGTCAAACTACATCCTGTGAAAATTTGCCATACATTGAGTACAATTTTCAATAACTGCCATATTACCCATTATCAGTGTTAACAAATTGATTTATAGATGTTAATATGAATGAAATGAACACAAAGCTAGGCCCATGGTCCTCCTTTCCTGATGGTCCTGTACATTCCTCCTCCGAAAAAATACCAGGCCAAGACAAGCTGCAGGTGAGCTACTGCTTTCCTTTTTTTGTTGTTTATACTCTGGTTTGCTCACTTTCTTTGTTTTGTTTACAAAGACTGTGTTCTGGTAGCATCAGTCTGACCTTCCATCTCCTCTTATGAAATAGAAAGCCCACCAATATGGGATAGTCAGGTGCAGACTACACAGATTTCAGACAAAGGCCAGTGGTGGCAGAAGACACAGCTTGACAGGCTATAGAATACCTTGGTGGATTTGAACCTTAGCTTTGCAGTACTGAAATGCAGAACTGGCGACATCCACTCTCCTACATGTTCTTGGCAAGCGGATTTTTTTGTTAATAAAGCTTGAGTTGCTTGCCACCCTGACAAAGACATTCTGAAGAGTCATTCCTGATCACTGATATTACTTTTTGTTTTGTCTGTTGATACATAGTTAATGTATTAAGGTATCACTTTTACTTAGAAAAGACTGAAAAGTTTGCCAGATACCATGCACAGCCCTCCTGATGTGTTCATGGAAAGGAATCCAAGCCCTGCACTACACAACTACTCAGAGTTGCAAGTAATGAAACAGAATGACACCTTCCTCTGCAAAGCTCTAGGCTGTGAGTGGCTTGAGCTAGTTACAGCCTTAATCTTTTCCATTTCCATGGCTCAATTCAACTGGCACAATTTACCCAGAGATCTAAGCAGAAAGTAGCCAGCCAGTTACTTGCCCAGTGTGTAATTTACTGCAAATTCTGCCCTTTAGTCAGGAAAGTTTCAGGGCAATTTTTTATTAAAGTGTCACTTCACTGCATGTAGCTGTTCTGGGAACACACTTACATTCTCAATCAAACTTGGAAGAAGCAGCCAACCTGACTTAATGACTGACTGTGTCACCCAAATAGCATTCATTGAGTTAGGAGACTAAGAAACATCAAGAGTAGTTAATCCATAATTTTACCTTTCTCTGCTTCTCCCCTTCAACCTATTTGGACGGTAATGAATATCAAAATCATAGATGGCATCAATTCTAGTTCACACAAAAAGACACTAAACACCACCACTGAACCGATGTGAGGAGGGCTAAGCAGCCTCCATGTACCTGAAAGCTAGACTCAGATGTCACTGCTGATTTTGGGGAATACCTGAACAATTTGACCCTAGCCAAAGAGGTATTCCTTCAGAATGGATTCTGCATCTATGTTCTAAGAATCAGCTTAGTAAACCCTGTAAAATGCACACAGTGCTTGTGTAACAACATGCAAAACAAGATTACTGAACCTTAACTAGTGTGAAAAATTGAAGGAAGCAGCACTTCCAGGAGTTCTGGGAAGCAAGTAGCACACCTCTGCTACCCTCAAATCTTGTCCTTGGTCTCTGATTATACAAAGCCAGATGGAACTTGGCTGGCTCATTAGTATACGGACATAAAGCAAGGTAATGCAAAACCTTTTCCGTGTGCCAGAAGCCCTAGCCAGATTGCTTGTGGATGAGAAGGAGCAATTTTTTAGTCTAATGGAGAACTCAAGAGAGTCCTTCTTTGCAAATAACTAGAGGATTATCTAACTAGCAACTGTCAGAAGCCAGAGTGTAAGTAGCCAACATGATAATTTTTTCTTATTCATCTTTTAGTGTATCTTTCTGTTTCTTGGACAAAACAGAAGGTAGTGAATTTAGTATAGGGCTCATAAAGTATTTTCATTGAAATAAAAACATTAGCTCTCCTTTGGGAATCCAGTGTTATACCTTCACAGGAGATCTCCTGGTCAGCTCTGAAGCTTTTATAGACAACAGCCGTAATTAATATAGACAAGTGTGTTTGTTTAATGTTAGCCATGTGGTATGATAAATGATTCGCTGCTGTTTTGCCAATGATTCTTGAGGCAGAAATCCTCCTTTGTCAGCACATCACAGAAGTGGTTAAATGTAAACATTTCAGGAACTACACTGAAGAAATTCTCTTGTCAGAGCAATTTGTCATCACAATGCAAAAAGGGTGCACTCTGAAATTCAGTGCAACACATTGCTAAAACTGTGGGGGTTTTAAAGCTACCACTGTATGATCAATCCATTAGCAATTGGACAGCCAGCCAGTTCTTGCAGCTTCATATGTTATGCTAAGAGCAGATTTGCAGGAAATGTTCTGTATTTCCCTATACAGGCCATGTCCTTGCAGTCAACTGTACTCACTGCATTAGCCCTTACTCTGTTTCTTACACAGCTGGACCTGCAACAAGTAAGTCTGTTACTCCCTTGGTTGTTTGAAGGGCTTACGAACGTGCCATGGAAAATAGAGGACCCTCAGCTCTGCTCGCTTATAAGGACTACTATCACATTATCTTTTCTAAAACCCTTGGGAAGAAGAACCAGCAAGGAAGCTGTCCCTGGAAAAGAAAAACTTCTCACTCGATGCAGCTCTTCCAGAAACCCACAGTTAGATCAGTGTAATGCACAACTCGTTACTAACTACTTTCAGAAGTAAGCTGCTTCCCTGTGTCATGTCGCAACTTCTGCTGCTAAGTCTCCTTTGGCACACCTCACTTTTCAGAAGAAAATTCCCCTTGCTCTTCACTGAACAAGGTAAATATGCTCCAAGGTGCTTGACCATAGGAAGGAGTATTTCTGTTTAACAATCAGGCGTATTATCTTCTTGTGACTGCACTGTATCACATTATTCCTGCTTTAAGTCTAACACTGAAACCCCCGAGAACAGGCAACAACCCCAGAAAGAATAATAATGATTGGTCTGCCAATACTGCGGTTCTCCAGAAAATCCAGGGACTCTGCTCATATGGGCACACAACCCTTCTTCAGTGTGTTTTCCAGTATATTTCACCATCTGTGATACCTTCAGCCTTCCCTCTCCTGCACCCATAGGAGTCTCTAAGTACTGAAGTGCTACTGACCCATTCAGGAGTCAGCTTTGAGACAGAAAAAGTCTTGGATACTTTTGGTTAAATGAATTTGAGAAATTCATTACAACTGTTTTCTGTATAAAATCTAAGCTTTAGGATATCAATTTCTACACTGGCATGAACAACAGGCATTTTGTACACGGATTTTAAGAAGAAAACAGAGCTCAGACAAAGACACAGAACAGCCCTATTTTGCCAACAAGGCTCCAGCAAGGCCCTCTAGTAGCTGAAGCCTTAGAGTCATTGGAATAGACATGTTTCAATAAAGTACTCAGTGTCTACTTCATTTAATGTCATTCAGAATATCAAAGATTTATCACAATAGGTTTCTGCACTGAGTATTTCAAAGCTGTCACATATAATTAAAACCATATGGTTTTAAATAGAAATATAGTTGCTTTTATTTTACCAGTTTACAGGTGGTCATAGTGCTGACATATTCCCGTATTTTCCAATGAAATGTCAAAATAGTTTTTACTACAACAATAATACTATTACTATATCAGCTGCAACAGATGTTCAAGCTGATATTTGTAGAGATTGAATCACGGACTCCATTGTGCTGCAACAGAATCGCTTTATTAAGCACATGTGAGCTTTTTATGTTTCGCTGTTTATAATTTAGGATCAAAACTATGCAGCCGGGCAGGACACTAGCCACTAACCAACATGCAAACAAATGGCAGAGCAGGATATTTCTTGCTCTTATCACAAACATTCTCACACACCTCTCACAGCCACAGCCCTGTGTTTGGAACTGCTAATTAAAGCATTCTCACACAAGTATTTATGGCTGGTCATGATCCTTTGGTATGCACTTTCTCATGCAGACGTTAAGGTCGAACAGTGGTCACATCTACAATATTCACCAAATACACTCCTGTTGTAGTCACTGAAGATGGAGCTGCATGCTTGAAATTATGCTTTCCAAGGGAATTATTCAAACTTACAGGAGTGAAACATTGTTCAGTAGCACAAGACACTTTGACTAACACACAGGGGAGTTTCTCAATTCCAGTCAACAGTAAAGGAAATGCTGCTAGCAGTTAAGCCTTTTAAGTCCTTACCTAAGCTTTGGTGGGACCAGAACCGGAAGGCGCTTTCCCTTTGGATGGAAAGGATGACATTGCACAAAGGAAAGACAGAAGTCCTGCCTCCTTTCAAGTTGCATCACTCCCTGACAACTCCCTGAAGATTGTGCTGTGCCGCAGGGCTGAATGACATTGAGCTTCAGGGGAATGTCTGGTTCTGATTCTGAGATAATGGTATGGTCGGAGGCTCCTCCTGGCCAGTGATTTTTGAGGGGACTTTCCCCTTGTGAAGGCAAGCATGCAGCCCTGCCTGGGAAAGCTCCTTCCCTCCTTGCTGAGCGTGCACACACACTCAAATGTACATGTATGTACATGGTCACACTTACGTGGATCGCGTGTCCGCTGCTGTTACTCTGCTGTCACAGACCTGGGTGTCTAGGGGCACTTTAACTTACCCATCTCTTAAACAGCTATTCTTTTTCTTGTTTACTCTTATCCTTTGGGTCATGACAATAAACCCTCATGCCAAGCAACTAGAAGCCTTTTCATTCAGATTTCAGACTTGCCTGCTTCAAATCTTTTGCTCCCAGTGCAGACAATACTATTGTGCAAATATTTCAAAGCTTCCTAGCAAAACAGGGACATGTGGATATGAAGAGCTGTGATTAGTCTGATAATCTGAAAGTCTGAACAATTTCAAAAGTTCAAAGAGGAAAGTATTGAAAATATCTTCCATTCCTGAGCTGGACCACATGCTGAAGGAATCACTCTTGCTAATAATGACAACAATTTTGTGGTTCCATACACAATAAACCAGCTTCCACTAGTAAGCATTCACTATTAGCTATGTGGCTAAGTGTGCAGTATACTGTATACTTCAGTATACAGGCTTTGCATTACTAAATTGAGTTTCAGAAAACAGAAGTTAAGTTCCTAATATATATTGAGAGCATTGAATTAAAAAACAAATTCCCTGACCACTTGTGGTTTCCACTATTTATTTTTTTTTAATTGTTGCTGCTCCACAGTCTCTAAGAGAATATCAGTATAACCAGCAGTCTGTTTCATGGAAAGCAGGAAACCTTGGGTTTCATAAAGTTTATATGCAAAGAGAACCTATTAAGAAAAAAATTAAAAGCTAACTTATCCTGAATTCTGCCATTCTGCCCCTTAAAGCAGCCTCCATGCATCATTGAGAGGAGAATTTTTGGAAATACCAAACCAACACAAGTAACTCCATGTTTACCGAGTACCTGACTAGCTTCCTTTGTTATTAGCTATTGACCTTATCATCTTTCTCATTAATAATATTAAGTAATTTATTTCCTACTTTAGAATATCGTAAGCTTGCCTCCAGTCACTAAAAACTACATTTTTTACTCAAGTTAGTTCACATAAAAATGCAAAGTGCAAGACATAATGTCTGGGCTGCAAGTCATGAAGCAAGGTTTTGCTCCTAAATCTGCAATTGGTTTGCTGTGATGCTTTGGGCACACAAAGTCACACCTTTCCCTGCATGTCTATTTCCCTTTAATCACTATGTCCACTTAAATGGTTCTCAAGGTGGGAAATGTTTCTTCTGAGGCCGGTGCACTTGAGTAAGATTTTTTCCAGTTTTTGAATCATAGATGTTCAAACCCCAGCACAGCAATGAAGTTTTAGTCTCTCATTATGTAATGAGAAGGTTACAGAATTGCTCATCTAAACAGGAGGCAAAGACCTGACCATAATTTTATGGTTCATTACAAGATTTTCCTGCTGTTAGCAAAACTATGTTGGGGTTTTGCTTGGCAATTAGAAGGAACACAGTCCACCACAAATCAAGCAGTGGGACATTTTTTTTACAAGACTGAGCTTGCTCAGAGATTTTTTTTTTTTTTGCCACAAAGATCAAAGGTATGGATTCAGCTGGTAAACATGGTAGTCAAAAGACCCTGGCATCAGATTCATAAAGGGAACAATCAAGGAAACACAGTGTGAATGCACTGTCAGTAGCAGCAGAGTTGGTTTTGTTGTGTTTTTAGAAAGTATTTTCAACGGAGAACCTGATGACTTTTAAACATTCCTTCCTACAACAGACTTCTAACAAACTCCTTTTTCAATAGATTGATCAACCTGAGGCAGGCAATTTTCCATTTTCCCAGGCCCTCCTTTCAACTCCCCTAGCTGTGTTACTCAGGGTATCTAAAAAAAAAAAAAGGAAAACATTCTCTTCAACTGCATCCTACTACTGCAGTACCCAGTTCCTCAGAGACTGTGAATGCTCAAGGCCAGTTGAGAGAGAAAAATTGCCCTGTGGTATTTTTATGAGCTCAAGAGGTAGCACAGAGGACGCACACACTCCCAGGAAACAAAAATTTCCTGTTAGTGGTCTTTCAATGTTCCTGTCACTACAATTCTTTACAACTGATTTCCCAAAACTAGAATCCCCCATTTTCCCCAACCCCTCCAAGCCAGTTTGTGTTCAGAAGAGAAAAAGTACTCCTAGCAAGACAGAAGAATTCTCAGGACAAACAGAGTGAAGAGTTGCTAGTGCAGTTTCCATGTAGTTTGTAATTCTGAACTTCTAATATTTTGCTCAGTAACATGGTAAATAAATCCACGGGATGTGTCATTTGTGGTGCTCCTGGCAACAAGAAATGCAAACTGCTCCTCAAAGAGATCATTTAATTTCTCTCTAGTTCAGACACGTTCCACTATCTGCACCACTAAATGCAAAATTAAGTTAGTTATTGTATAGACATTGGTTTAAAGACTCACTTCCTGGAGGTGATAAAATCCATTAGATGCTGTAAAGTATTGTAAACTGACCTTGAGGGATTGAGAGTCAATTTATCTCCTGTCTGGCACTGAAGGAGGCAGGGTAGTGAGACAAACGTGAGTGACAGCTTGTTTTCCTTTGCTCCCACTTAGCCAATCAGCATGTGTCTGGCTTGGCAGAAAGGGACAGCTCTGAAGAAAAGATGCAGAGCAGGAAATGGCAGGAAGCTGCTAACTAGGTAGGGACCTGGCGTTGTACACTGCATACCAGACTTAACTCGTTGACACTGGGTTGACCTGGCACACAGCAAATGTGCATCTGTGGAGGTGGAGCCCCAGAAGACAGCAGGATTATACCCCAGTTCCACTGACATGCCATCATCACCTGAGTGACCAAGCCTGAAAAATATCCAGAGATATTCATGGATGGGCAGCTTTTGACCCTTCAAGAAGAAAAGCACTATTTCAACATCATTATGCCAAGTGGTAACCTGTGTGGTGATGTGCTTTGGCTTTCAGCTCCTGCAGCATCCAGTTTTGAGAAAAAGCAAGAGTCAGGGTGTCTGTAAATAGCTCTAGAAGGCAGACTGGTCCTCACAGGTCTGTAATCAAGACCAAAGCAGTGGTGAGCCACTTAAACCCTAACCCAAGTACAGCTTCAAAAAATGAATATGGCAAAGAAAGTAAAGAAAGTAAAGTGGAGAATGCTAGCTGAGAAAACTGAACAAGACTGGTTTTCCTCCAGTCCTGACAGATCTATAAACTCCCCAAGCTGTTGGCATCAGGCACGGCATCCCCAGCCAGTCAAGCAGATTGTCCCCCTCTGCTCTGCACTGGGGTGGTCTCACCTCGAGTGCTGGTGGCAGTTTTGGGTGCCACAATAGAAGACATTAAGCTATTAGAGGGCATCCAAAGGAGGGCAACAAAGGTCATGAAGGGTCTAAAGGGGAAGCTGTAGGAGGAGCAGGTGTGGTCCCTTGGTCTATTCAGCCTGGAGGAGAGGAGACTGTGAGGAGACCTCATCAGAGGGAAGATGAGGGGGAAGAGGAGGAACAGGCACTGATCTCTTTTCTCTGGTGACCAGTGACAGGACCCAAGGGAATGGGCTGAAGTTATGTTAGGGGAAGTTTAGGTGAGATATTAGAAAAAGGTTCTTCACCCAGAGGGTGATAGGGCACTGGAACAGGCTCCCCAGGGAAGTGGTCACAGCACCAAGCCGGAGTTCAAGAAGCGTTTGCACAATGCTCTCAGGCATATGGTGGCAGTCTTGGGGATGATCCCGTGCAGAGCCAGGAGCTGGACTCAATGATCCTTGAACGTCCTTTGTAACTCAGCTTATTCTGTGATCCTGTCTTCCTGTGATTCTGATTCTCTTGTCCTCTCCTCCTGGTAGAGCTGTTAGTTTACATTTGGAAGCCAGAAAGTCCTTTTTCCACCGCAGAGTGAACAGAAACCCAGTTCCTGTTCATGGTCTAGTACTGCAGAGTTCTTCCTCTAGAGTGTCTTTAATTCCTTTGAGTCTACTCCTTGCTCCTGTTTGTGATTTTGCAGCAGGAATTTTAGCATCCCAAAGCTTACAGAGAGGAGATGGGAGGCTCAGGGTCTGTAGTTGCCTCAAACCAATGTGTAAGCAAATCTGTCCTTCATATCCTATTCAGAAATTTAACTCAGCTTCACAGTTTTCACAACAGAGTGCACAGCACTCATGCCTGTCCTTGCCCTTACTCAGGCATGAGAAAACTGTAGCCTTCCCATGCAATCCGCTTATGTGTCCAGTTGTGCACACATACCAAGCTGAGCCAGATACAGGAAGACTTTGCTATTTCTGGCAAGTAGTGCTAATGCAGGCATAGAAAATAAATAGCAACTTTTATAATCCTCATGCTGTTTTTCAAGGAATAGAAAATTTATGGTTGTGTAGGTCTTTCAATGGAATAAAAATCCTTTTATTTGAGTTCTTTTGTACATTTTGTCTTTAACTAGTCATTTATGGTCTGTCTTGCAGCTCTTCAGGTTGCCTTGCAAGTGCAAGGACTAGTAGAGACCAGCTCCATACATAGTGCCTGTACTGGGTACAGAGCAGAGCAAACTGTATATAAGCAGAAAATGCATATAAGCAGAATTGACAGAGAAACAGGAATTTACAGAGTCAAGAGATGATGCTGAGTCAAATCTCAGCCCTGATATTCAGATAAGACTGAGCCTATTTCTTTATATGTTCATATATATTTTCAAGTGAAATAACCCAGATGATTAACATGTCTCAGTTTTCCAGTCCTGGCTATTCAGATAAAGACCACCACCCTATTTCTTATGCTCAGTTCCTTGGACTGCAGAGAAATAGGGTTAATCAAGTTTTAAACCTGGCTTGTTACCTGATTAGCGTATGAATGTGCCTTTTAGCATACTACTAAGTTCATAACTGTTTTTTTCTTTCTTAACACTGTTTAGCTGCAGTAATTTTGGTTTAGTCTATTAATTGCTCAAATATACCTAAACAAAGACAAAATTACTTGACTGACACACAGGATTTTCCCACAGAAGGTCTTCCCCTAAGTTTTCACACTTATCCTTGCAACTTCTTGCTCTTTCTTTCAGCATGTGTCATCTCCTAGCTGCCCTGCTTGGTGAGTTATATTTTGTAAGACCTGCAAAACTCTTCATCATTATGGCCTGATTTTTCCTACAATCATGGGACTTTTGTAGGTGTCTTCTTACCATTTGCAGGCATCCTCAAGAATGAAATCACTGCTGTAATTAGAAAAACTGGGCAGTATAAGTTGTCCTTTACCTCTGACTACAACATCAGTGTCCATGTGGAGGCCTGTCATACTCTGACATATCCAAATTGGTATCAGCCAAGTAGTCAAGCAGTTCTAGTTCAGTGAAGATATCTAGGAATGTAACTCCAGCTGGCGCCAATATTTTTAATTGAACCAGGTCTATTGTTACACTGGTATTTTGAAATTAGCAATAGCTTGCAAAGGAAATCAGGAGTTCTCTCCCATACATGTCTGTGTTGCCCAGGTACGTACTTCAGGCACTCATGCAGTGGTTTCCAGGCAACCTGTGCATATAAAATAGTAGCAATTCGGCTATTATCCTAAAAGTGCAGTCTCTGGCATGGTCTTCTTACACCAAAAGCAAGAGGCAGGTGGCAACATATAAAGAAATTTAATCTTTCTCAATCTAGGATTTAAAGACTTCCCAAATACTGATGCTATATCAGGTTCAGACTCATTTCATCACCAGAGCTTGCAGACAAACACTGTGGAGAATGGCTGCTTTTAGTAGTTCCCTCACATATAAGAGCCTAATTTCTACCAGTGCCTGCAGAAGATATTAATTATTTGTGTTTCTTACTAACTTTTAGCTCAACAGCTTATCTTGAGTCTACAGAATGTCATTAGCTCCTGAGACTATGTTCCTTGGCAGTCAAGAAGACTGTTGCTTCATACGCTTCTCTTCGTTTTAGTGGCACAGGATTGAAAAGCTTTTTCAGGGGACCCTGTGAGATCTGAATTAAGAAGCCATGTCAGAGGAACAAGGTTAGTATTGGATGGTTAACCAGTGAGGTATAGGCAGTCAAGTTTCACTGGGCAGACCTCTCAGACTAAGTACAAACCCCACTGGTGTAAACCACCTTCCCTTAGAAGCTGTGTGAATTCACACACAGGATTTCTCAGCAGTAGATGCCTGTTATGGGTTTGACAAATGAAAATTTTTTTTCTTTCCCCATCTAGCAGGGAAACTGTGTAGGTGGGGAGGGCCTGGCCAGGAACTAACGGACGATACTTAAGAACAAAGAAAGTTGTTTATCCACCCGCATTCCACACTGCTCACGCAGAATGGGAGATACTTAAGGACAAAAGGGATTACTTGCCCAACCCAGATGCCAGGACAATTTCCCCAGTTAAAGAAACAAGACCTGGAAATGTTGGCCAGCAGATTGTTCCCCAGAAGCTGGAGCTTATCATGAGAGGGGAGAGGACTTTTCGAGACTCTGGCGAGAGGGGGTGGAGGCTGGGCTCGCTCTCTTCTCCACTCAGCATTCGGCTCGGACGGTTGTGTCTGCAGTGAGTGCCGGTTTTGCTCCAGGAACACCGCTACACTGCGACATCTCCGCCCGCTTGCTCCAGAGCACGGATANCCCGTGGGTTCACACCAGGAGCGATCTCCCCTAACCCTCTCCCGCTTGCCGGAGCCGCCATTGCCACGTGGAGAGGTCGCCGAGCTCGCACCACAGCGCCCCCTGCAGGCGCGGGGGAGTCACCACAGCCTCTCTGCCCCAACAGAGAATGGCCCAGCGACAGTGAAGGAACTGTGACTGGGTTTGGCTGTTCTCTCATTGTCGCCGTTTCTCTGTCTTGTTTGATATATAGAGATATATAATCCTAGTAAAGAACTGTTATTCTTTTTACCACATCTTTGCCTGAGAGCCCCGTAATTTCAAGGATATAGTAATTTGGAGGAGGGAGAGGGGTCACTTTCTCTATCCCAGGCGGGTTTCCTGCCTTCCTTGACAGACACCTGTCTTTCAAGCCAGAACAATGCCCATAAGATTACCTGGTGCCTTCCTACAGACCTTTTTGCAGAGAACAGATTGTAGACAGTGTCTGGTCAGGACTATATATTGCATACAGCTCAAAACTGCTTTGTTTCACTAGTTACTGTCAGTGGTTTACTTAAATGTTTGTCACTAAACAAGCACGTTATGCATCCATTACAGACCTCTGTATGTCATGCTCAAAGGCGCTGACACTTCTGGTTGCAACACTGTTCAAGCATGGCTGTGATAACTGCGAAACAGGTAATTGACAATCATAAGACACATGCCTCAGTGCCTTCCATATTCAAATTACTGCTAGAAAAAGGTCATGTTTGTCTGCTTCATTCATCATTAATAGCAGTAATGTTCCTGGTGCCTTAGACTGAAAAAGTCTGTCAAAAGCATTAGATAACTCCCTCATCACATCTTACCTCTTGCCAGCACATCCACACCCATGATGCAGTGGGGATCATAGGAAACCATCCTACTTTTAAACGGATACAGTTCATGTCCCAGCCCTGAAGACTCCCTCATCACAGGCACTGTCTAAATGGAAGTCGTGTGTTCTGATCATAAGTGTGAAGGGCTTTGGGAATGGGAAATCTTGTTCTGTGTCATACAGCCCACCTTTCCATTCTTGAAACAAGAGAGTCAGTTGCATTGATCTTGCAGGAGGAAGGAGGTAGCTCCGAGAGCTTTGAAGAACATTTATATGGTGCAGGTAGAGCTGGGAAAGAGGAGACTATGAACAGTAATGGAGGAACAATAGTGTTACAGAGAAGTGGCTTGTCTACACCTTCACGGTAAACAAACACAAACATAGGGAAAGCTGAAGGAAAATGGTGCTTTCCCTTCATCTGTCCATCAATACTGAATCAAAATTTTATCTGCTGGCTTCTCTAAGAAATGCCACTTTTATTTCTTATGCTTCAGTCTTTTTCAAACAGTACACAGCTTGAGCATGACAGCAGACCAGGCAGAATGGAGTGATGGGGTTCTGTGTACAAACGGTATCATTTGTTAAATCCATTTCTAGATTACTGAAACTGATGCTTCCTAGAAAGTGGAAACTACATCTCTGAGGCACTTTCTGAGTTATCTTAATTTGGTAAGAAACTGATTTAGAGTTCATGTAGACAAGGTTTTTGCTCTGATTCAGCTAAGTCCGTTTATGGTTCAGCTGGTCTAGTTTCAGCATGTGTACAAGGACTTGGTAGTTAGATGGGGGGAACTGTACTAACTGCACTGAAAGTATTTCTGCTTTAATTACATTTTAAACCAAGATATCTAGTGGTCTCTGAAATACTGGCTTCTTGGCTTTTGGAAGCTACCTTGGGGAATGGACTGAAAACTAAGAAAGCCACTACTTTTCTTTTACGGTACTCCCAATCAAGAGTTAATGAGTTTCTGCTCAGAGAGCAGGGAAAGTAGGTAGCTCTAAGCCTGCATGATAAAGTTACCAAGGAAAGAATATGAGAATTACAGTCGTTCTCTTTTGTTAACAATTATTTTACTCAAGACATCGTAAATTTCCTAATTATATGAAGGAATATATGATTAGAGATGATGATAAAGCTAGAGTTTACAACAAAAGACATTTCCTTTTTGACATATGTTGTAAAATGTTCTCAGACCTGGGCTCGAGAGTAGCCCAGTGCTACTGTGATGGGCCTATATTTTGAGTTGCCCAGTGCTACTATGATTGGCCTATATTTTCCTGGTAGCACTATAGGCAGTGCTACTTGCCTATATTTTGATTATCCAAAGGATTAGTGGTAGAAAGTAAGTACAAAATATTTCTACTGAAGTGGTACTGTCAACAGATCTACAAGACATTCAACATTGAAGGACCTGAGTTAATAGCAGTCAGGCTTTTAGACTCTGGGAACGGTAGTACAAGATGAAGCTGCACAGGAAAACACAGGCAAACTGTATGTCCTTGGTGCACTCATACCAAAGTTATGCTATGCATCCATCCATCTGTGAGAAACTCCATGGCTGTGCTTCAGTACATTACTTTTCGGTGTCTGAAAGCTAACTTCACATCAGATGCCACAGCTGAGTCAACAGTCTCCTTCCTACATGTTCTTTTAGCTTGCAAATTTGGGCCAATGGGGTTTTGTGCAACTCTTTTTCACAGGAAAAAAGGGCAGATACTGATGGACTAAACTCATCCTTGCCAAGCAAACTGGATCACAGCTCATGCTGAGGCTTGCAAGACTAATAAACTTTGTAGAGTTCAGTCATGCAAAATGCTGACTTCCTTCAAGGAGGGCTTATCTTCCTGAACTCCATTAAGCTTGACTCTTAGGCAGAGCTTTTCACGCTCTTGTAGGAGTGCGAGGCAGACCTGTTAACTAAGCATTTCCAGGGCTTAAAATTGTCCTCGGTCCTTCAGGATCTTCATCCTCTACACAAGATCATATCTGTCTCTGTAGGCATTACCTTATGGAAAGAGCTCCACATGGAAGTTAGTTGGCAGAACCAAAGCTTGAGGGAGGNGTCAGGCAGGCAGGCAGGCAGGCAGGAAGGAAGGAAGGAAGGCAGGCAAGAAGGAAGGCAGGCAAAAAGGAAGGATAGAAAACTTGGTAAGAGGTAGATCATTATGCATTTGTAAGCATATGAATCAGTAGGAACAACAAGGCACAGTGGCATTACACGCACCTCTTGCTCACTATAGTGATTTCACAGCATAGATGTGAACAAGGAGACCAGAAAAATGGCTTTCCTCTGCCTTCTTTTTGCTTTACTTTGACTATTGTCTGTGAGGTTAACATAGTGCTGCACTCTGGTCTTTTTAGCATGGGTACTAAAAGAACAAACTTGCACAGAGTCGACAGCACCAGGTTGTTCCCTTTCACAGCAGTGTCAGGTGGACGAGTCCTTATTACAGAGGGGGAGAGTCCTGGTAAAGACCATCAGAATGCTCATATTGTTTGTGGACATTTGTGTCACTGACATCACCAGAAAGAAGTAGCTACTGGAGGCCAGAGGATGTTATTATAAAGTTGTTGTAGTTGCATCGCCTTAAGGTTATGTGAGTTCCCAAAATATGTGGTGAAGATTTATGTCTATCTTCTCAAGTATTAGTTAATTGAGCAGCATATTCCTCTGCCCACAAAACCAGATCTCTAAAATACCGCAGTGGTCTCCATGGAAATAGACAGTATCAGCCCTGTCTACTGGTGTTAATATATTTAGTAATGAAGGAATTAACATTTTATTTTTGCATAGAAACTTTGCAATAAAACCATTTTATCTTTCATTCTTCCCAGTTTCTTGCACATGGAAATGTATATGGCAGCTGTCCACGGTCTCTTTGCTCTCTCCTCTCTACCTTCCTTTTCCCAAAATAAATAATTTGGGGAGGGGGATTGTTTGTTTGGGGGGTTTTTAGTTTGGGGGGTTTTTGTTTGCTTGGGTTTTTTTGTGTAAGGGCTGGCAGATGCAGCAAGGTCTTCCTGCTGAGAATTTTAAAAATAAGTAATTTTGATCTTTCAGTCTCCTGGGATTCATTATGGCATGGAAATTTTGTATTCTAGACACTCATGAAAGGACAACCCAGCACCTCAATCGCAACTTAATACATAACTAGACAAATTCTTGCAATTATTGTTTTAGACTCCACCTTTTTTTGTGATTTACTTACTTTAAGGAAATGAGGGGAAGCTGGTGCAGCTCATTCAGAAAGTCTCCGAAAGACTCCTTCCCAACCCATCCTTGCCTGAAACACCTGGTATGGACAAGAGTGATCTTCCATTTAGCCTCTGGATTAAGACAGTAGTTTTACATCTTAGTATTAAAAAAGGCATGATTCGAGAGCAATGGGAAGCAGGGTGCAGGTCCAGAGACACCAGGCTGGTACTTCCTGGGAAGCCTGCAGGAGAGTAGTGATCCGACAAACACATTCATGAACATTTCCATCTGAAATATTCCAATGACCAGTGTAAATTTAGAGTCCCTGAAAATGCCGCAACAGATTTGTCTCTACCGGCTTTGGTCTAAACTACCAAACTAGTTGAAAATGCAGTTGTCCATCATGTGGTTGTAGCGGCTGTTCACTGCTTTCCAGGGTTTCATGCTATTTTATATACAGCAATTAGAAAGACCACTCTGGATAGTGATTTTATCAGCATCCCTCCTCCAGCATTTCGGATAGGAAGCAATCAGCAATAAGACTTGCAACTCGACTCTTGGAAGGATATAAAATCTGTCTTTCAAGTCTATTTGTTCCACTTTTCCACTAGACACTTCTCTTTATTTTTCGTTTGCTTGTACCAGAATCCTGTCAAACAAATAACAAGTAAAGCTTCAATAAAAGAGCAGCTGCTTTAAAGTAACAGAACCACAGAATCATTTAGTTTGGAAAAGACTTCTGAACTTACTAAGTTCAACCTGTGACTAAACACCACCTTGTCAACTAGACCATGGTACTCAGTGCCACATCCAGTCTTTCCTTAAACACCTCCAGGGATGGTGATTCCACCACCTCCCTGGACAGTCCTATTCCAGTGCTTAATAATCCTTTCCATGAAAAAGTTCCTCCTGATGTCCAGCCTGAACCCCCCCTGGCACAGCTTGAAGACATATCCTCTCATCCTGTTGCTGGTTGCTTGCGAGAAGAGACAAAACCCACCTGGCTACACCCTCCTTTCAGGCAGTTGTAGAGAGTGATAAGGTCACCCCTAAGCCTCCTGTTCTCCAGGCTGAACAACCCTGGCTCCCTCAGCTGCTCCTCACAGGACTTACTCTATACACCCTATTCCAGCTCCGTTGCCCTTCTCTGGACACACTACAGCACCTCAATGTCCTTCTTGAAGTGAAGAGCCCAGAACAGGACACAGCACTCAAGGTGTGGCCTCACCAGCACTGAGTACAGGGGGACAATCACTGCCCTGGTCCTGCTGGCCACACTATTGCTGATACAGGCCAGGATGCCATTGGGCACAGCTGGCTCATGTTTAACTGCTGCCAATCAGCACCCCAGGTCCTTTTCCACTGGGCAGCTTTCCAGCCACTCTGCCCCCACCCTGTAGCACTGCCTGAGGTTGTTGTGACCAGAGTGTAGGACCTGGCATTTGGTCATGTAGAAACTCTGACTGGTAGCCTTGGCTCATCAATCCAGCCTGTCCAGATCCCTCTGCAGAGTCTTCCTGTCCTCTAGCAGATCGACACTCGCACCCAAATTGGTGTCATCTGCCAATTTACAGAGGCAAGTCAAGTCTGAACAAACAATTTATCTATTGCAGCCAATTACAGTATTATTCTGTCCTTGACAGTAGAACCAAATGGTGGGAGCACTGGGACTATTGAACTTCCTTTTAAATTTTCTTTTTTTGTGTGTTTTTTTCCAAACGGTTTGGATTGCTGCAACGGAAAAAAACTAGAAAACAAAACAAAAAGAAGAAAAAGAAAGACTATTTTTGAATCTTCTTGTTGTAGGCTGCCTTCTAGAAAAGGTGTAATGGGTCACCTGAGTCTGAGTGCCCTTGAGGAACCAAGTGGCAGGGAATGGTATTCCATTAAGTATTAATTTCTGTGTTCTTCTGGGGGGACTAACACAGAGTCTGTGGTAAGGAGCAAAATTAGTCTGCTCAATATTCGTTGCAGAAATGCTGGGATCTGCTTTCCTCCATCCACTATGAGGCGTTCTGTTTCTCTCCAAGATCTTCCTTATTCTCTTCAATGCCATCACTTCTGGTTTAAGGAAGAATCCAATAAAACAGGGATGGGAGGCAAGGGTGCAAAATAGGGAAAGCTGCTGAAGTGTTTTGTTTCTGGGTTTGAAATCCCTCTGTTCTTTGCATTTTGGAACATGACAGTCTCAGAACTGCAGAGATGCTGCAATTCCCTCAGAAAAATATATATTTCAGACTCAGTTTCCCTGTATAACATTGTGTTTGCTCTCAAGGAGAAGATGAAAAGCTAATCAATTGTCCTCTCTTTTGGTACAAAGGTGTATGAACCGAGGAAACTTGGTCTTAGTTGCCTAAGGACTGTTCAGAAGTACCTGCACTGAGAGCAGTGAAAACTGGCAGCTGTAGTACTAAGAGCAAAGGCCCCTGTAAGTGAGGGTACTTTTTGATAACAGCATGGAGGGAAGGACCTGATGAACAGAGCAAGCAGGTGACAGTCTTTCTCCCACTGTGTCTCAGCTTCTAGATGTCATGGGCTCAGTCCTCCTCAGCCAGAGAAAGTGTCTTCTTTCCTTATGATCCATGAAATTTTCATCCGTGAATGTATCTAGCAGTTTTTAAAGATTAGGTTTTAAACAGGTTCAAAGTGCCCTGTGTCAGTGACTGTAACTCAATCACACTATGTTTCCTTATGGCCAGAACCTGCCCCTGATTGGCTTGGACACCATGCACAATGCTGAGCAGTCGCAGAGGCCTATTACTCACTTTACATAAGTGTCTTCCTTTGAATTGAACATTAAAATAATGTTCTGGCCTCTTCGAGCCTAGCTGTGCACTCAGATCTGCAAGTATCTCAGTAGCTTTGACACCTCCAGTTGCTATGAATCTGCTTTTGGCAATTGGTGGTGCATCAGCTGCAGTTATAGAGTGACATTTTGCTGGTACCCATAAAGACAGCTGTTTTCCAATCTCTTGGGGAAGACTGGGTTCAGGTCTATACCCACACAAAACTCAGAAAAAGGAGAGATAGGATAGTTGCTCTCAGACAACTGAAGATTTAGCTTAATTATTCTGAGCTCACCAGAAGTCCACTGTAATCACCATCAAGACAAAAGGAGTCAAACTGACGCTGAAGGCTTTGGCAGAGCAAGCTTATGCAGAGCTGAGGCAGAGCCTATTTCTGAATTGCTACAGCTCACAGCACCATCTCCTTTTTTTGGCAGATCCCAGTAGTGAATACTCATAAGACAAAAAGTAGTACCAGGCCTGCTTCTCAGGTCATACTGAATCAAAATAGCAAGAAGCAATTTTGCATATTTGGCCGTCTGATGTGGAGAGAGATGGCACACATTTGGGAACATCAAGTCCTAAGTGTCTCAGAGAAAACAAGCAAGCTGGACACAAGGCAGAGTTGACACAGAAAGTTTGCCAGCTGTTTTATTATATCACCACTCCTAATAGCATGTTTATCTCACCACTGCCAGCTCCTGATATCTAGACATCTCACAAGGGATGTGATGCATCTAATTGCTGTCTCCAATTTGTTGGAAGAGCACTCTTATCCTGCAAGACAGAAAGGCTTGTCTGTGGCCAAAAATAAGGAAACAAGCTTTATATTCATGACAATAAATTCAAATCCTTATCCCCTGGTGTGTCCTTAATAGTGTTTTGGAAACATATAATGTTTAATTGGAGTCTCAGGAATTTAAAATTGCATTGCTGTCAGTGGAGCCAAGCAGCTGTTTCTCTCAAGAAAGAAAAAGAGTCAAAGAAAATTGTCCTAGCTTTGTCACAGATATGCCAAGTATCCACAGTTCTGCAGATGCTTTCTCTGAAAAGCAGCAATATGAAGTGGGGTGGTAGCTGACCTTGAATGGTTCTCAAACAGTCGAGGGTTTTGAAGTAGGATGAAATGTCTTGTGAGAAATCAAAGACATCAACACAAAGGCATTTGGCATAACCTTAAACAATGAGGTTTAGGCTCAATCAATCTGCCTGGAACCAGGAAATTTAGGTCCTGCTTTCTCCTGTATAACCCACATAACCAAAAAAAAAGATGTCTCCTTCCCTGCCTCAGGTTCTGCATCTGTCAATGTTGGCCCTAATAAGTGTTCACTCTTTCAAATGGAGAATCATGGTGTTTTCCTACAGCAGTTTCTTGAAGTGGTATTTTTAGGGGAGTCTGAACTGCTCTAATTCTGCTCTCACTGCAATCAGCCAGCATTTCACTGGTAGAAATGTTAGCAGCTAGACAAACAAGAATTTGACTGTAGCTGCCAGAGAGTGCAGTTAGGCTGATGCTGGGAGGGTTTAAAATGCAACCCATCCTATTATAAGAGAAGACAGAAGCAAGGACGGAGGTAGCAAAGAAGCAATCCAGCCACATGGAGTTCACAATGTGGGCAGCAGCAAAATAATTAACTTAATTGATTATGCATCTGTCACCAGCAAGAATAGGATTAATGTGATAAATTTAATAATGGACCTTCACCACTTCCTCTCTTTTCTTTCCTGTTCTGGGACCCTGCCATACCTAAACACTCTTGAAGAGTTGTTTTCAAACTACAATTTCTGACTGTTGTATGGTCCCTGGAAGACAGTGAGGGTCACATCCACCACCACTTCCCAATAGGAAAGGGAAAAGCAAAAAGTTTTCCTAGTTATATAAGACCTCCTCTTTAGCTTTTCCTTCTCCTCAGTGTTACAATCTGAAATCAGCAGTCACCTCTTCATTGTCCTCACCAAGGCTAAAGGAATCTGGTCTAGCTCAGGATAAGCTTTGGATCTATGAGCAGGACTTATACTATGGCATGAGTGGGTCTCTGCTGAGACGCCTTCATGGTGGTTGCATGTATGATCCTGAGGAAACAGAAATAGGTCCCTGGATGCTTCAGTGAAGACAGAGCCCTGTCTCCAGTCCTGAGCAGTCCATATTCAGAGTTTAGATGTAAACAGAACAAAAGCAAGAATGGAAGGACGAAGGGAAATCTGTATAAGAACCTGCTATTGAGACTTGCCTCTACTGGTAGAGGCAAGTCTCAGTCCTGCTGGAGGCCGCTGCCTGCTCCAGCCCCTTGTCCAGGCCCCCATCTCAAACAGGGCCACCCAGAGCTGGTTGTGCAGGACCACATCCACACTGAATATCTCTTTCGGCTTTTGGATATCTTCTTGAGCTCTACAACCTCTCTGAGCAACCTGTTCCAGTGCTTGGTCACTCTCCCAGTGAAAAGCTGCTTTCCCTCCTGGTCAGAGGGAACCTCCTGTATTTCAGTTTATGCCCCTTGTGCCTTTTTCTTGGGCAGCAGTGCAAAAAGCCTGGCTCTCTCTTCTTGGTACCCTTCCTTCAGACATTTCTATACCTGAATAAAACTCCCCCTGTGACTTCTGTAGCCTCTCCCTCCCAGTTCCTTCAGCCTTTCTTCATCTGACAGATGCTCCAGCCTGTGAATCATCTTCATGGTCCCAGGTCCTTTCCACAAAACTTGTTTTCAGCCAGCTGCTCCCAGCATGTGCCCATGTCTGGAGTTGTTCCCACCCGGGGGTAGGACTTGGCATTTTGTTGTGCAGAACTTTGCCGGGTTCCTGCCAGCCCCTTTCTCCAGCCTGTCCGCATCCCTCGGGATGGCAGCACAACCCTGTGGCATGTCAGCCATGCCTCCCAGTTTTGTATCACCAGCCAACTCACTCTGCCCAGAACGGGCGGAATGGGACGAGAAAAGCACTGCCAAGGATGAACAAAAATGGAGACTTTCCTTAAGGAGAGTGGGGCAAGAGAGGCATTCAGCAGCCTGCTAAGGACACCACTGTCAAACTCAGAGTTTGTGTTGGTTTTCATACAGCGAAAGGCTTCCCCTTCCCTCTGTGTTATGGAGCGATGGTGATTGCACACTAAACAACTGCAAAGAGTTACGTGA
>VZRJ01008037.1:81901-105368 GCA_013397565.1 Ptilonorhynchus violaceus | reverse complement strand
AGAAGAGAAGAGAAGAGAAGAGAAGAGAAGAGAAGAGAAGAGAAGAGAAGAGAAGAGAAGAGAAGAGAAGAGAAGAGAAGAGGAGTTCCTTCCTAGTGCACCCGGAATCAAAAGGAAATTCCCCAGACAGATGACTTCCACAAAGGCAGCACCCTGAGCTACACAAAGAAACAAGAGAATGGTAGTACAGGAAAAACTGGCCCGAGGAAATGACCATACAGGTCATTACAGTGCCTGTGGAAAATAGGGAATTGAGACCATGTCCCTCCACAGACCCTTCCAGCTGCTGAGCTTCAGCTGTCTCATCCACTGTGGGAATTATACAGCCCCCACCTCAGCTGTGGTAGGGGTTACACGGATGGCTCTGCAAGAGGGCTCGTCCCTCAGTTGTGCTTCATGAAAAGAATCCAAGAGAGTTCCTCCTTCTACCATGTGTAATGTGCAACAGTAGCTACACCTTGAGCCAGGTGCCTCCAAAGAGGGGTCCCACCTGCAGACCATTACAGGGTTTTATAGTCCCTACAGGTCACTTCATTTCCTGATGGTCCTTCTGCTCATCCAACCCTGTTTGCCAAGTCTGGGCTCTTCTCTGATTTGCTCTGGCAGCCTCCAGATCCACTTTCTGTATGTCTTGAGAGGTTTTCTTACCTTTTGTTACAGGATACCCTGTAGTTCAAAGTTTTGCTTATACTTCCTTATCTACTGTGGATTTCCTTATCTGCTGCAGACTTCCTTATCTACTGCTTACAGTCCTACTGATCAAACAAGGGTTAAAGTAATTCCTGGGGCCTACAGCTTTATTTATTTTAGCCAGTAGTGCTAGGCTGTGGCACAAATTAGTCTCCCACTACACATCCCCGGTCAAGGAGTAGAGGTTTCATTGTGCCATCGTCTTAAACCCTGGACTTGGGGCTTCCACTCCCTTTCTGGGATAGGACACACCCCACTGTGTGTGGGGTTTAGAAGTGATGGGTTGGAAACAACCGGTCATGGAATCATAGAACCATGAAATCTCCTGATTCGGAAGGGACCCCTACACCTCTTCTGAAGAGCCTGTAACTGTCCAGAAGAAACAGGGAGAAAGAACCTTTGGGTAAAGAACCTTCTCCTTCTGAGTGAAGAACCCTCTGGGTGAAGAACCAGGGCCCAGAAGGTGGTCAGGTACTCAGACAGGTTCCCCAGAGAAGTGGCCACGGCACCAAGCCAGGTGTCAGAAACATGGTGTGGTTGTTGGGGTGCCCTGTGCAGGGCCAGGAGTTGGACCCAATGATCCTTGTGGGTCCCTTTCAACAGAGGAGATTAAATGATTCCTAATATCTTACCTAAAACTCCCCTGACACGGTCCCACATGCATCCTCTAAAATCAACACTGAGCTGCCACATCATTTCCCCCATTTCCCTTCTTCCCCCTGCCCTTTCTCCTTCTTTTGCACTTTCTCCTTTATTCATGCTGATCCTCGTCTGAGGCTTTCTGGTTTTCCATCGTTCCGTGAACCTGCACCCGGTAGATGCAGGTGTACCAGGGGTTGCCCCAGTTGCTCTTCACGAGAAGTTTGACGTGTGAAAAGGCTCTGGGCAGCAGCATGTTCTGTGAAGAGGGAAAATTGGAGTGTTAAAAGCAGCAGTGAAACGAACGTGTCTCACCCTGCCAGCCCTGTTTCTGCCCAGGAAGGAGCTCCCAAGAGTCGGTGGGAGCAGCAGTGGAGTTGCTGCGTGTGCAGCGTTTCTGAAGGGAGTGGCTGCAGCCAAGGATCTCTCAGGAGCTGTGCTGACCCTGCCCTTGCTGTCCCTTGGGCCCTCCAAGCTCCACCGGGTCTCTTTGGGTGCTGCTCCAGGACCCTCTGCCCAGGGAGGAACCATTCACACCCTTCCTGCCCTGGGCCTGCGAGCAAACCTGGCTGGCTCCCTGGTACCTTCAGAGGGAAAGTCTGCACGGGCTCCTTCTCCACGTCGTAGGTGAACATCCCCAGGAGGGTTTCCTCATCTCTGTCTGCATCCACTCCCTCGGGGGCAAAGCGCAGGGAGAGCAACTCAGGCTCATCCCAGCCGAGAGGGAATGTAGGGGCTGGATGAGCCCTCTTACACACCCAGCCTCTCCCAGGGCTCTGGCAGAAGCCTGGCGCTGGTTGGGGTAGAGCTCAGTCTCTGCCTCGAGTTTTGGCCAAGAACCCTGAGGTGCTTGGCCAGAACCAGTCTGAAGAAGGACGAACCTCTCGAGCCCTGGAAGTGTCGCTCTGGGGCACTGCGGTGCTCGGGACAGTGTGGGACACAGAGCTCAAAGGATGTACAAGAGCAAGCGAGACCCTGTCCTGCCCTCCCCCAGGGCCAGATCCCCCCCAGCAGCTCTCAGCAGACTCACAAAGACAGCGATGTCCCTGGGGGCACTGACGAGGGTCCCGCTGGGAGAGGCGTCCCTGGTGATGTGCTGCACCGTGAGGGCAGTGAGGTGGACTCGTGCTGGCAGCCTGATGACCACCTGGCCCTGCTGCCCTTTGAAAGCCCAGCAGTTTCCTGGGATAACATTTGGCTGCAACCAGAATGCAAGAGCAGTGATGTGTGAGAGGTTGGGGCCAACACAACCACCCATGCAGCTTGAGGCGTTGGGGCTGGCCTGTCTGGGGACCCTATTTCAGCTGGAAAATGAGGGACGTGTGAGGAAATGCACAGAAGCAGAAGGACTTCCCTGCCTGCCAAGGTGGGCTCAGCATGACAGGACAGAGGATACTGGTAACAAAACCATCCTAGTCAGGGCCAAGCATAAAAACCTCTGTCCAGGGGCTCTGTGGGTCATCCCCCCTCCTCCCACCTCCCACCCTGGAAAGCAGCTCTTAGGACTGAGAGGGGAGGCAGGGTCAGCAGGTGGAAAGAGAGCCTTGCACCCAGCTGTGGCCCAGGCCTGTGGGCAGAATGCAGCTCAGTACAGCTCAGTTTGGCTCCACTCCTCTCCGGAAGGGAGCCACTGCTCCTCAGCAAGCCCAGCCCCGTGTTCCACCCAGGAATCCAATCTATGCCGTAGGCTTGAGCAGTGCCACTGGGCTGAGGGGAGAGCCCCAAAAACAGTCCCCAGCTCCACAGGAGGGAAGAAAACTGATGATTCCTGCTGAGATACCTGCAGAATAGTATCAGGAGGGCTGGAAGTCCAGAAGAAGTGTAAAATCCTGCAGAGACAACTCTCTTTGCAGTCATAGGTCTGGGAAGTTCTCCGTGTGTCAATGGTGGCCCCTGTAAGGAAGGGAGAGCAGATGGCTGCAAGTAGCAGCAGACTGGGAGGGTTTGGTTCTCAGACACCACTTCTGATGCCACTGGCCAGCTCCATGTCCACCTGTCCTGTCCACATCACCCTGCTGGGGGCTGCACAGGGCAATGACAGCAGCCACGTGCCTGGGCACTGCTTCTCCCACAGGGCTGGGAGTGCTGGGAGGCAGCAAAGGACAACCCAGCCATTCCTTTCCAGGTGCAGGAACAGAAGAGAGCCCCTCCATGAGCACGGGAATGTCTGTCAGTTCCGTGCCATCAGCACAGGGATGTGTGTGGGGCCAGCCCCAGAGTCACCCACGTGGAGAGGACACAGACAAGGCAAGGCAAGGAGACCAGCCCGTGTCCCCCTGCGTCCTTACCAGAGCTCTTCAGGGCCCAGTCTGTCTTGACACAGGATTCCAAAACCATCTGGGTGAATTTCTGGAAAAGCCATGAGCAAGCACAGAACAGGACCACGTCAGCAGGCGGCTCAGCAGGGCTGCCATCACCCACAGAGGCAGCGCTCGGTGTCAGCCACGCGTGGCAAGCCGTGCCCACAGAGCTGAGAAACTGCTGCTGGCGTGAGCCACGAGGACTGAGGAACAGCACCCGTGGCCTCAACAGTCTGACCCCACCAACAGCCCCAAGGAGCGTTTTCTTGGGGGTTCTGCCCAGCCAAGCCTCTTTCCCCACAATGCAGGGTCACCTTCAAACTGCTGATCTCCGCCCTCAGCTGAGTGACCTCTTCCAGCAGACTCTGCAGCTTTTGGGTTTCGGTCAGAGTGTGTGAACTCCTGCAGGAACAGAAAAGCAGACACTGTCAGAGCAGCCCATTCCCTCTGAGAAGCTCCTGAGCTCAGCGAGGAGACACACACGTGCTTTCCCTGCTTTGCCAGTGCTCCCTTCCACCCCGAGCTGAGCCAAAGGCAAAGGCAGGAGGGAAGTACAGGAGCCTGTGCTGCTTGGGCACCGAGCACAGGCAGCACAAGGCCAGCTGACACTCCTGCACAGACACAGATCCAGTTCAGGAAACCTCTCTTACCAGAGGGTTCTCAGTCCTGTTGGAAATACACTTGTCGGCTCCTGAAAGGGAAAATTCTCCTCTAGAACATCCCCTGCCAGAGCCACCGGGGCTTCCCAGGGGAGACCACACAATCTGCTTCCTCTTCAGGTCATGCTAAGTGGAAGCAGAAGAGCCCAAGACTCATCCAGCCACCGTCAGCAACGCTCCCCTGCAGGAGGTGCCCGTCCCACGGCAGTCACCCACCTCCATCAGTCCCTTTGTGCACAGAGTCCACGCTGGCAGGGAGGTCCCGCAGAGAACCACGGCTGCGATTCACATCAGCGAGAGACAGTCACTGGGATGGGTTTGCAGAGAACCCCGAGGGCCCGTGGTCTCCTCCCTGCTGCCCTAGGGGTCAGGCAGCAGGCTGGCTGAGGAGTGTCGTGTGTGGGGTGCAGAGAGAGGACACGCCTGTGACCGGGGGCCATCACCCCGAGTTTCAGGGGACATCCAGCACGGTCTTCAGCGGTGCCTGGTGCCCAAGAGCTACCCCCATTTCCCTTCACTTCACTGAGCACCAAGACCAGGCTGCACGGGCTAGGAGAGGTACAGAGGTACCCCCATCTGTCCCCTTGCACAGCCCCTGCCCTCTGGGCATCCCCAGTTCAGCCTTGGAAATACCTGGAAATGCCTATGGCCTCCTCTCACAGCCTTGCACAAGCCATCCAGTCCAGTGGCCAGAGCAGCAGCACGGCTGTGAGACTACCTGGAGCCTTACTGGCGGTCCAAAAGCCAGTCCCAGTCAGGGACACACTCAGGGAGCACCTGGGCCACGGGAGTTTCCGCACAAAGCGGCTCCAAAGCAAAGCGGGTACCCGGCACAGCCGGGCTGTGGCTCTCTGTGTTTGCTCACGAACACTCACCAAGAGCCACTGAGAACAAGATGAAGCCTTTAAAGCTCTTCATCAGCTGGACCATCTTTTGCCTGAAAGAGAGGGAGTCCTGGGGTTGTCAGTTCCCCCAGCCTTGGGCAAACCACGGCAGGGCAGCCCAGGAGCTTTGCCTGGCTTTGGTCCCAGGGCTCTCCCAGACCGGCACGGTCTCTTGCCAGAGCTGAGGAAATCCTTCCCCTGTGGACGCTTGGCTCTGCCCCAGTGCCTGGCCACCCTGCAGTTTGTCCTGCTGCATCCAAAGCTGGAGGCCCTGGCTCTGGTGTGCCAGTGACTCTGCCAAGGGGCCTTGCTCTTGGCTCTCCCTGAGATTTGCCACAGCACAAGCAGCGCTCAAGCTTCATCACCCAAGTGAGAGCCCCGGGCTGCTGGCTGGGGAGCACCCCTTGCTTGCCCTGGCCCTCAGACATCTCCATCCTGCCCCCTGTCCCCAGCAGAAACACGCAGTATGTACATTGTGAGGATGGCAGGTTCTCAGGAGATTTCTCCCCAGGGAGACAAGGGCACCTGCCAGTTGCCTGAAGAACATCCCTTGGAAAAGAAACCAGAGAAAAGTTATGCCTGTCTCTTGAGTGTCTTCTTCAGCTGGGACCCATCCCCACAGGAAGGGGACTCAACACGTCCCAGGGCTGGTCTGCAGAAAACCTGTGAGCCTGCCCCCGCTGCTCCAGCCCCACTGACCTCGTTACACCACATCCACCCTAGTGCCCCAACCCGGCACCCCGGGAAGGAGCAGCCCCCTCCATACCAGCTCGTGGGGCAGCTGCTGAGCTCTGCAGTCCCCCCTGCCAGGGGCTGGGCAGCCTCACACTCCAGGCACCGTTTGGAAGGCTCGTGGTGTCTCCCCTGGTGATCCTTTCTCCTCCCCATCCCCGGGCAGGCACAGGCTCCGCGCTCGGCTCTGCCTCCCGAGCCCCGGCAGGAGGTCATGTCTGCTCCGTGCGACCCCCACAGAGCCTGGGGGATGCGTCCCCGTGCCACAGTGGCTCTGACCTCACAGCCACGGTCGCCCTGCTCTCACAATTGGGGTGCCCGGTGGCAACTGTGAGCCTGCGCATCCCCGTCTGGGTTTGCACAATGCAGTGCTGGGGGACAATGTCAGATGGTTGATCCCACCATCTCACAAGTTGTATATAAACAAGCGAGGGGTGCTTGCAGAGGGCCAGGAATCATGGAATCCTCGTGCAGTCACAGGATGGTTTGGGTGGGAAGGATGCTGCATGTCTGAACACCAGCACTGCCAGGTGTTTGTTCCCTGGGCAGGCACTGATGCCTAAAGATTTTAACTTTTTACATATTTTTCATTTATTTGTAGCTTTGTACACTGTTAATACATAGTTAAAGCTTCCAGTACTTTTCCCACCCTTTCTCTCAGATTTTAGAATAATAAGCAAACCCTTCTATCACGTTCCTGAAATTCTGTTCAGTCTTATTTTCAAGAAGAGAATCTCTAACAAGGACATTTTGTTTTGCAACCAGAATTCGAGAGACACAACAAGAAACAGGGCAAAGAAGCCCCTGGAACAGCTCCAAGGGGCTGGCCCAAGGGGAAGTTGCTGGGGCTGATCTCCTATCGGGTGTACCTGCCAGATATACTAATTAATCAACTTTATAAAAATTGTACGAATCTGATTCCACGTGTGCACAAAAGCCATAATTGTGCACCTGAAAGCTTTCATTAAAGATCTGCTATTTATCTTACCATTTTAACACTGTTGCAAGGGTTTTTTCCCTTTGTTATTAGGCAACAGCACAGGAAGGGAGGCTGCCCCTGGGGCCGTGTGCTGGGGCCTATTCACCTCACAGTGAAGGAATCACACACTCTGGCAGGTGTGGAGCCCAGTTTCTTGCAGCTTTGTGTGTGAAAGGCAGGCTTTTTGTGCCCAGTGAGTAACTTGGAGTGATTTTGTGGTTAGAACCACCATACCTTTCCTATCAATTATATATAAAATTTATATATGCCTCTCGAGAGTCTCTTCTCTGCTTCAGCTGGGACCCATCCCCACAGAAAGGGGACTTACCACACCACAGGGCTGGTCTCCAGAAAACCTCTCAGCTTCCCCATGCTGCTCCAGCCCCACTGACCTTGATATGCCACATCCTATATAACTTTTATACACCACGCATATAACTTTTATAAGTCTATAAAAGTTTAATACTGTTGCTTTTGCTGGACAGAATTATTAATTTGAGCTTGTTTCCTCTACTCAATTGTTCCTGCTGCATTCCCAAGTTGTGGGAAATTTATTATCTCCAGGAATTCTAACTTCTGCCGGACTGGGTCTAATAATAGTGTTGAAATAATTACCAGAGAGTGGATGCACAAACAGTGTCATTGCATTTGTCTTGTTTCCTGCCATAATAAAACATCCTCAGCATCTCATTTCTTCTCCTTTTCCTCAGAATCACAGAATTAACGAGGTTGGAAAAGACCTTGAGATCACCAGTGCCGAGTACAGGGGAAGAATCCCTGCCCTGGTCCTGCTGGCCACACCATTCCTGATCCAGGCCAGGTGCCATTGGCCTCCTTGGCCACGTGGGCACTGCTGGCTCATGTCCAGCTGCTGTCCATCAGCACCCCCAGGTCCCTTTCTGCCCGGCCACTGTCCAGCCACTCTGTCCCCAGCCTGTGGCGCTGCAGGGGTTGTTTGGGCCAAAGTGCAGGACCCGGCACTTGACCTTGTTAAACCTCACATTGTTGGATTTGATCCCTGGATCCAGCCTGTCCAGGTCCCTCTGCAGAGCCCTCCCACCCTCCAGCAGATCCACACTCGCTCCCAGCTTGGTGTCATCTGCAAATTTGCTGTTGGTTGACTCAATCCTCTCATCCAGACCATCGATGAAGACACTAAACAGGACTGGGCCCAACACCGATCCCTGGGGGACACCACTGGGGACTCGACACCAATTGGATGTGGCACCATTCCCACCACTCCGGGCCCGGCCTCCAGCCAGTTCCTAACCCAGCAAAGGGTGCACCTGAGCAAGCCCTGGGCTGCAGCTTCTCCAGGGAATGCTGTGGGACGCGGTGTCAAAGGCTTTGCTCAAGTCCAGGCAGACACATCCACAGCCTTCCCCACATCCACAGGCGGGTCACCCGGTCATCAAAGGAGATCAGGTTGGTCAGGCAGGACCTGCCCCTCCTAAACCCACGCTGGCTGGGTCTGATCCCTTGGCTGTGCCGTAGGTGCCGTGTGATGGCACTCAGGATGATCTGCTCCACAGCCTTGCCGGGCACCCAGGCCAGGCTGACAGGCCTGGAGTTTCCCGGATCCTCCTTCCGGCCCTTCTTATGGATGGGGTCACATTGGCACCTCCAGTGCTCTGGGACCTCCCCAGTGAGCCAGGACTGGTGATAAATGATGGAGAGCAGCTTGGAGAGCTCTTCCACCAGCTCCCTCATCCCCCTGGGATGGAGCCCATCATGTCCCAAGACTTGTGAGCATCTGAGTGGCTCAGCAGCTCTCTGAGTGCTTCCTCCTGGATTACACGGGGTCCATTCTGCTCCCTGAGCCCATCTACCAGCTCAGGAGGCCTCTTGTCCTGAGGACAACCTGTCTCACTGCTGAAGACTGAGGCAAAGAAAGTGTTAAGTACCTCAGCCTTTTCTTCATCTTTACTTACTAAATCCCCCTCTGCATCCAACAAAGGATGGAGGTTGTCCTTGCCCCTCCTTTTGCCATTAATGTATTTATAAAAACAATTGTTATTATCCTTCACAGAAGTGGCCAGAGTAAGTTCTAATTGGGCTTTTGCCTTTCTAATTTTCTTCCTACACGACCTAGCGACATCCACAAACACTTCCTGAGTTAGCTGCCTTTCTTTCCAAGAGGTGGGTGAGCCTCATCCTGGCTTACCCTCAGTTGCATTTTTAGTAGATTTTTAATATATTTTCATATAGTCATAGCTTTATAGAATTTGGATGCACAGTTGTATAGTTCTTAGTGCTTTTCTTACCCATTCTCACATTTTAGAACAATAAGCAAGCCCTTTCTAACACGTTCTTGGAAATCTGTTCAGTCTTATTTTCAAAAAAATAATTTCTAACAAGGACATCTTGTTTTGTGCCAGCATTTGAGAGAGACATAACAAGAGATGGGGCAAAGAAGCCCCTGGAGACACCCCAAGGGGCAAACCAAGGCTGGGTCACCAGGGCAACCAGTCTCCTATAGGATGCACTTGCTAGGTATACTAATTAATTAATTAACCTTATAAAAATTGTAGAAATCCTGTATCACGTGTGCACACATTTTGTGTGTATTTTGTGCACCCGAAAGCTTTCATTAAAGAACTGCTTTTTATATCAGGACTTTGGATATTGTTTGGAAAGTTTTTGTCCGTTGGTTCTGGGCAACAAGAGGACCAGGCTTTGGCAGAGGCAACCCCAGGGGCTGGATCAGACCCACCTGGCATTTCCGATGGGGTATCCAGCGAAATCTGCTCATACACGCCCCAGAGTCCTACAGGACTGCAGAAAGGCCCCAAAAGCCAGGTGGAAACCCAAGTCCTTTGCCTAAAGTTGGTAAGAGCTGTGACTTCTCCTTCCTCCTGTGTGCTCTGTAACTCCGGCCACTGCTGGGAACCAGTCGTGTGCTCACACTCTGTTGTGTTATTAGAAGAAACCTCTCTGGTCTATTGACTATTACATTGCCTATTTCCTGTCTGTTGAAAAAAAAAGTTGCAAATAAAGGAACACACCCAGTGGCAGAGGGCGGTGACAGCTGGGTCCCCAAGGCAGTTGTGTAAATATTTTTGTTGTGTCTCTTATGAATCCACTTGACCCTCAGCTGTGCTTTGGGTCGGGCTGGCCATGGAGCAACAGGCCCCTGTGGTGGATCTGAGGGCTGGGAAATTCCTGGCTGAAGCACAGGGAAGTTCCTGGCTGAGGCACAGGGAAGTGAATGTGCTCACACCATGTGGAGGATCTGGGAGCTGGAAAGCTCCTGGCTTGGGTACAAGGAAGTGAAGGTGCCTTGGAAAAATATCTTGAAAGGTGGTTTCAAAGCCTAAAAATGTGAGATAATCACAGGACAGAAGATAACAGAGCTAAAACAAAGATATCTATCTTCTCTCTGCTCTTGACTAGCAGCCAGCTACTTCAGTCTGTAAATATTGCCACCAGGATAAGCCAGATTTGAGCTGTCCCTGAATTGCAGCTGGACTGAATGCCAGTGACTGTCCCCTTCAGCTGGGGCACCACGCAGGGTTTGAGATCCCTTACCTGAAATTAAGAGATCCTTCCACCCCCAAAGCAGAGAGGTCTCTTAGCTGCAAGAGATCCTCAGTGAGTGACTGACAGCACGCTGAATTAATACAAAAAAATCCCTGTAGCTGTTCAGTATTAACTCTTATAAACTTTGTATAGGCAATTCCATTAAACATAAACCATTGCCAAAGTCTGAGGCTGAGATTAGACCTAGCTGAACCCAGGCTTTGTAAGGAGTTTAGAAAGGAAGGGGATCCACTCTGAACCTCACTGAGAGGGTCTTCCTCACCCTCTCTTACGTTCCTCCGGCAGCTGCTCTCTGGAGCTTCCCTTTCTTCTTCCCCCTCCTCAGCTTTGGCCACCTGAAGAACACAGACTGGAACCCCAGAATGGTTTGAGTGAGAAGGAACCTGGGAGACCATCCCATCCCACCCCCTGCCATGGGCAGGGACACCTTCCACTATCCCGGGCTGCTCCAAGCCGCGTCTGACCCGGCCTTGGACACTTCCAGGGATGGGGCAGCCACAGCTTCTCTGGGCAGCCTGTGCCAGGGCCTCTCCACCCTCACAGGGAGGATTTTCTTACCAATATCTAATCTAAAACTACCCCCTTTCAGCTTAAAGCTATTCCCCCTTGTCCAGTCAGTCCAGGTCCTTGTCCAAAGTCCCCCTCCATCTGCAGGCCTCCTTCTGCTAACAATTTTCTTGGTCATCTCAGCTTTCTGCCTTTCCAAGAAATAGCTTATCTTAACAGGACAAGCATAGTCTTGTTTCTACCTCAATTAAGCAAATATTTAAACTGTCATTTTAAAGATAAGAATTAATAGGGAGGGAAAAAATGGCAGCTAAATGGAAAGGAAAAATTTAATTTAGTGCTTAAACACCTTGAGTCCTGCTGCTGCAGCTGTAGCAGAGGGCTGATGCTCATGTACCTGCTCATGATAAAACCAAAAATCCTTCCACTAAGCTTTGAAAGGAAAAGATAACTTCATCTGAGGGGAGACAACATCTATATGTGCAAACATTGCCACGTGTTTGTGGCACCTTCTCAGCACAAAGTTTCTCTTATGGCACCAAGAACTTGCTGGTACGAAAAATTACAAATTTTTAGTGCTGTATTGGAGTAATTTACAGTTGGATCAACAGTAGTGAGAAAACAGGCAAGAATTTGAATGCAGAATGGGAGATGATTCGTGACTGTCTCAACAGCCTTTCCTCTGGATGAAGCTCACACCTGAGTATTTGGGAATGGCACACCCAGGATTGGGCTGGTCACACACTCAGCTGGCTGGGTCAGCCTTGCAGTTCTTTGGTCCAAAAGGTGTATAAGGCCTTTTGTCCCTTTTGATTCTTTCACACTTTTTCCATAAAACCTTTCTTCCCCTCCAGCTCACCAATCCCTTTAAGCAGAAAAGTCCTCTCTGCCACACACTTGTCATAAACCAGGTAGGATATGACTGAGTTTCAAATAGATCTGTGTTTATAAAATTACACACTTTAAAATGCAAAAAAAAACAAAAGAAAAAAGAGTGTTAGTGAAAGAAATCGTTCTCTGCCTTGACTGCCAGGTTCTTAAGCTGCCAGTATTTCATATTAATGTCTCTGTATTTCTAGGTCTTGATTGCAACAGTCCTGCCAATTGTGGATATCAGCGAGAGATTATCTGACTTTCACCAGCTCAGGTGCTCCACCTACACTTAGTCACAGATTTGTTTTGCTTTCTTTTTAAATGTTTAAAAGGTTGGAATCCACCCCTCCAAGGTATAATAGGCAAAAGAAAACATTTTAGGGGAAATTAAATCATTCTTCTCTCGATTTAAATGCAAAAAGTTGTCTCTGCAGGTGCATTCCTGCACAAGAATGTCAGCACCTGCAGCCCCACAGACAGCCCCACAGAGCTGCTGTGCTTTCTGCCCGGGGCTGATGGAGGAACTCTGCAAGCCGAGGGCTGCAGCACCTCCCCTGCCCCTGTTCCCTCTCCCTCAGTCTGGAGTGGCAGCTCCTTTTGCCAGAAAAGGAGAACCACAGCAGCAGCCTCGGACAAGGAAAGGCAGAGGAGGGGATTAGGGAAGGGTGAAAAGCAAACACGCAGAGCAGCAGCTTTGCCTTCCCTCGCCAAAGCTGCAACCCACCTGAGCTTAAATGTGCGCTGGAATCCTGCCCTGCTCTCACAGGTCACCTGAACCCCAGAGAGCCAACAAAGGAGGAAAATCCCCAGAAAACACCGCACTCCCTTTTCCACTCCTGAAGGACACCGCAGTCACCTGTCCCGTTAGGAACCAGGCCTGATCCCGTGAGCGTGTCACCCTCCGGGTGGGAAGCGGGAACGTTGGTCCCCTCCCGGCCCGAGGTGGCTGCCGGAGCTGTGGCACCTCCAGGACAGCAGCTCCAGCCTGGGTCCTGCACCCAGGAACCCACACCCCCTTCAGCTCTGCCCCTGCACCGCAGCAGCCAGCATTCCTCAGGGAACAACCCTTCTCTGACAGACCCCAATTTCGGGAAAACGGGGTTGGCTCTATGACCTGGAAGAACACACGTGGGAACATCGACTCCCACGGCAGCTTAACAGCAAACAGGCATCCACAGAGCTGCCAAAAATAACGGAGCCAGAACAATGAAAGGCCCTTTCCACTTCTTCCTTCAGCAGTTCAGCTTTCCACTTGGGAATATAAACCAAAGTCTCCATGGTTAAAGTTGTGTAGTGACATGTCCAGGGACCAAGGTGCTCACTGACCCATGTAAAGACAACAAAACACAGGAAAGAGAAAGCAAAGAATCTTTCATCATGCCTTCCCCTTCAGCACCATCTGATCACTTCAATTGTCCATACTATTGGTTAGATATGGCTTCCCAGAGAGTATTCCCAAAGGACTCCCTCCTTCCATGACTCGTGGAGTGATCCTGACCTCATCAAGGCAGTGGGGAAGATATCCACCTCTTTGAGCTGAGTTTCCTGGCAAAAAAATTGATTTTTTTTTTTTAGAATCTTCATGCATTCTTTTCCACCTTTTTGCTAGCTTGTGGTCTCCAGGGATTATGTAAATCCCATTTAAACTGGAGAAAATTTGATACACCTTGGACAGCAAAAGATTTCCTTGTGAAATAAAATGGGGCCCATTGTCTGAGGACAATCTTTCAGGAATTGCAAGTCTAGGGACTATTTCCTTTAGTAGTGCTTTGATGACCTCCCTAGCGTGATCGGTGTGGCAAGGGAAGGCTCCTGCCATCCTGTAAAGGTATCTACTAAAACAAGTAGATATTTATATTGTTTACACTTTGGCAACTCAGAGGAATCGATCTGCCAGCGTTGCCTGGGAAGTATTCCTATTTTCACATCACTAATGGGCAGTTTTCTGTGGATTTTGGGTTATTTACACAACACATTTGTCATCTTTTTACTGTTGTCTCTGCACTTAATTGCATTTTTGGTCTTACAGCACAACTCTTCATAGCATCAGGTCCCATCTGAGTTCTTGCTTGTAACTTCTTGAGAAGGGCTTCCATCACAGTAGTGGTTATGGGAACCTGTTATTTGTAGTTATCTGAATTGTCCATTTCCACTGATTTATGACATTTCCAGCTCCCAGCCCCTCCGGAGCCACTGAGCTCTCTCAGCACAGCCAGGACTGTCGTGTCAGACTGGGCACAAACCCTTCCTTGCTCGGGGGAAGTTCGATGCTTTCTTCAGTGAAAATTCATAATAGAGCAGCCTGTCCTTGTACCACTGGGAATTCAACAGGGCAGACACACAGGAGAGCTGATTTCTCATAAAGGATGGGCTTTTAGGGCATGTCCAACAGTGGGGCTTCTTTGCCTCTGCTGCTGCAGTTTGAACTGTTGCCATGAATTAGGGAATGGATCTGTATGATCCATGTTCCAGCTCAGGCTCAAAAGCAAGGCTGTCATCTTAAAACCCGGGCACCCAAATCAGTATGAACAGGAAAAACCAACAAATAGGAAAAATAAATAACTGTCCCCCTTACACACAGAGGACAGCACTGAAATCCAAAGGGTTTTCTAAGTGCAGAGGCCCAAAAGACTTTTAAACATCTAAACCAAACAGCCCTGGAAGCTCACCTGCCTCGGTTTGGAGAGTTTAAAAGAGGACACTCTGGAACGAGGCATCTCTTCTAAACGGCTCCAGCAATCCCTTTCCACCTATAGCAAATGAATACCAATAGATGAAAATGAAAAAAAAAAACCAAAAACCAGCCAGAGGGTCACGGCAGGAGAAGCAGCTGGGCTGGAGTCGCTTGGTGTGGGTTCTCCCCAGCTCGGCTCGGCTCGCAGAGGCTGTAGCAGGATGTCCCCCCCTGCCACAGGAGAGCTTATTTACCTTGTGCAACAACTCAGGGCATCTTGCCCCTCACAAGACTCTGCTAACTGGTGAAATAACTCAATCAGGACAGCTTGTCTTGTAGGGAGTTATTTCAGTGCCATGGAGGTGACACTCCCACCTGCCAATAAACACCTTGCCTTGGCTGTGACATTGTAGGAAGATAAGCTGGAATCTTTGGCTGACAGACACTTCACTTTACAAACTATAAAAGCTGCACCAAACTTCCACAAAGCAGAAATCTTCTGCACATTCCCTGGAAATGTGTGGGGCTCTCTCCTCAAGGTTTGGGATGCCTGCCTTGAGTTACTCCCCCGGGGATTGAGTGAAAAGACTTTGTGTACACTATTGGCAATTTGGTGATGAGTTACATTGACTCTTAATCTCTATTTCTTTGCCAGCTATAATATAGGTACCCTTATGTTGTGCAGTGTTTTATGTAATCTACTGGTAGTTCTTCTGGTTTATACTGTGCAGTGAGTAACTCTGTTTAAGGCTTTTGTCTGATACTTTCTGTCTATTCAATAAATAACTCACTTTACAATAGCCCTGATCAGCCATTGTTAAGTCCTTGTGAGCCGGAGCGGTTTCGGTGCAGGTCACCCAAACAGAGCTGCTGCCAAAATCTGAGCCCAAGGCAGGGCGAGTCCAAAGCTCTCACTGGACCCAAAGCAGAGGCCTGGGCTGTGGTGGGGCCGCTCCCCTCCTGCGGGTGAATGTCCCCGGCCTCTCACAAGCCACTGCTCGCTTCGCCTCAGACAGCCCCGAGGTCACCGCTGCAGCCTCTCCAAGGCCAAGGAAAGGAAGAGCTTTTTTGCCTGGGCCCAAAAACCAAGCCAGGCAGGCAAAAACCCCACCACACAGAGCCACAGAACACCTGGGCAGTGGTGTTCAAATCACCTGCCAGAAGCAAAGACTCTTCCCCCACCCCAGCCCCACACACATCCAGGCCAGGGCTCCCTGGCTTTACAGATACAGCAACCATTTTTGGGCACAAAGCAGAGGATCAAGGAATATGCTGTCATAACAGCTCACCCCAAGACAAATGGTAACGGGGAAAGCCAGCAAGAGCTGCCTGTGTTGGCACATTTTCCTATACGAGCCCCATGTGGAAACAATTCCATTCAGCTTTAGACTGAGACACAGAGGATATTCTGGTCCGTGCAGCTGGCAAGGACAGGACAGAGGGCACGGGTGTGTTTGGTGTGGCTGCCACACAGCAAGGGGAAGGTGCAGGACAACACTGGGGTTTCTTTTCAGACCCCCTTTAGTGGGAGCAGCTGCTGGAAGTTTGAAAGAGACCTGTGAGAGTGGAAAAAAGTGATGGCACAGATGTCTGGGAAGGAAGGTCCATAGCCAAGGTATGTTCTGTGCAGTTTAAAGGCTGCCAGGAGAAGGGGGTGATTAAAGAAAGCTTTCTGTTCTGGCACTTCTCTCTGAGATATAACTGGACACTTCTGACTCTGTGACACTGAAGGTGAGTGAAAGTGTTTGCCCTTGTGAACAGGAATTTTCACAGGTGAGAGGGAAGGTCAGCAAATGTTTTCTGTCCTGGCACATTTACCTGTGCCAACTGCAGCTGGAAACTCTTGAGTTTAGCGATGGACTCTGCCACACTGAGGGCATGTGATGCTTCATGGAGCTGAGAAGGAAAGTGCTAATCATCAGTGGGTTTGGTCAAGTTTATAGGCTGTAAAGGGAAAGTTAAGGCTTGCTTATTCTTCTAGGACTTTTAGTATGGGAGCAATCGCTGGGCTCTGCAAGACTGAAGGAATGTGACGGTACCTGAATCCGAGCAGGAAAGTGCAAAGCTCCAGGAAGTGTTTTCATTTTCACGGGATGCAAGTTAAATACTGAGACAGCAACAGCTGGCTGAACGGGCACCTTTTGTCACCAATATTGGCACTGGATACAGTTGGTTTAGTTTCAGGAGCTCTGCACAATTGACAGAAAGTGATAGCACATCCAGTTTGAAAGAAGAGTTCATAGCCCCAGTTCTCATGGTGGTGTTGATATCCCTCAAAGTGAGTGTGAGACCAAGGTACTGTTTTCTCCTTTTTGTTTCCAGACTAAAATTAAGGAGCTTGGCTCAGGGAAACAGCAAAAAGGTGCATGCAGCTGAAATTAAAAAAGCACAATACCCATGTGTGCTGTGCAGTTTAAGGCTGCGTAGGAAAAGTGATGCCCAGCACCGTCTGCTTTGTTCCAGGACCTTTTTTTTAAGGCAGCAGATCCTGAGGTTCTCTAGGAGACATGGCAAGGATAGGATTCAACAAGCAGCTTCGACTTCCATTTTAAACCCTTAATTCACATCACAATGAAGAGGCACGATGAATTCCTGTGCCAGGAAAGAAAGAGTTGCTGGATTATCCTTGTCCTCGCAGTTTATCTCTCACTCTTGCCTAACTCTCACTTGCCTTGCCTTGCAAACCCACCCCTTGCCCTGCCATGCCTGCCCCTCTCTTCCCTTCCTTTCATTCCCACTCCTTGCCTTGACCTGCCTCCTCCTTCCTTCCCAGACCTTCCCATGCCTTGCCTTCCTCTCCTTTGCCTCGCCTTGCTTTTTTCTAGTCCACATTCCGTCTGTTAGAGCTGCTGACCCGCTGCAGTGGGAATGCAGAGGCCGAGCTGTGGAGCTTTTTGTCCTGGTCCCTTCAGGGTGCGAGCAGTCCCTGGTGCCGCTCCCTTCGGATGCTGACTCTGCGAGCCTGAAGGATTCTGATGGAAGCGAGAGCCGGGAAGGAAAGCGCAGCCCGCAGGGTGTGTGTGCCGTTCGATGGGTGCAGCTGAAGCTGGAGGAGCTTTCTCAGCTGGCACTTGGTGAGCTCTGCTGTTGCCGGATGTTTTCAAGATTTTGGTCGGACTCTGCAAGAGCAAAAAGATGTTTTAGGGCAAAGGACTTGTTGTTGCCGTTTGAGTGTGGTGCAAATAAGAGTTTGCACTTGGAAGGGGAAGATCAGAGCAATCTTTTCGTCCTGGCGCGGTTGAATCGGGAGCAGGGACGTTTGGGAGTTGGCTGCGCCCTTGGGGTGCTTTGGAGCTGGGGAGGCGCGTGTGGTTCTTTTTCCAGTCCCCGCTGCCATCGTGTGGTTGTTTCCATGAGCACGGCCTGTGCCCAGGAAAACGCCCCTGGCTTTTCTGTGCCGGCACCATTCGTGGGGGAGCAGTTCGAGTGTAGGAGCTCGGTTGTGGGTGCTGGCTCCTGGAGCCGGACACGATGTGATCCTGCCTCTAGCTCGGAACATGAATCGTTTCACTGCTGGCTGTGCAGCTGACAGGCTGCAAAAGAAAAGTGAATTCCAGCACTGCCTCTTTCTTCCAGAACTTCTTCTGTGGGACGAGCTGCAGAACCTTCTTAGGTTTGTAACTGGGCTCTGGGAGACTCAACGTTCAGAGGGCCCACAGAGCTGAGCTCACAGACCTGTGTGTGCTGCACTTCATAAGCTGCAAGGGGAAGGGGAAGACCAGCGCTTACTTTGTGTTCTGGGAGCTTTGGGTTGGGAGTAATCGCTGGACACAGTTAAGTTTTGAAGTTGGGCTCTGTGAGAGTGGAAGAACGGGATGGGACGCTGAGTTTGAAAGGAAAGCTCCGGTTCACGTGGTGGTGTTGACATCCTTCGAAGTGAATGTGAAACCCAGAGCTGAAATAAAAAGCACAAGCCCAATGTGAGTCATGCAGTGTAAGGCTGCACAGGAAAAGTGATGCCCAGCACTGTCTCTTTTGTTCTTGGAACTTTTTTTTTAAGCAGCAGATCTTGAGGGTCTCTGTGCAAGACTGAAAGGATAGGATTCAACCTGCATGTTAGGAGAAAGTTCACCTTCCTTTGGAAACCCTTAATTCTCACCACAATGAAGGGACAATACGAATTCCCATGGCAGGAAGGAAACAGTTGCTGGATTACCCCTTGTCCTCACAGCTTTTCAACCGCAGAAAACAGTACCAGTCCATGCACCTTCATTCTCAGCCCTTGATACAGTCACATTCGAAGCCCAGGGACAAAATTGCCACAGTCCAGCCAAAAGCTCGTTCACAACCAGTGTCAGCTGAGAAGGCTCTTGCTGGCTCAGCACTGCACCCACTGAAGTGCCTCAGAGCCCCTGGAGAGATGCACTTCCCCTCGAGCTCTGGGTACCATCCCAGTCTTTCATTCTCGCCGGCGCCAAACACCTTCAAAACATCCAGCAGTTGCTCCCATACAGAAAGTCCTAGAACAAAAAGCCAGTGCTGGCCTTCCTCTTCCCCTTGCAGTCTCCAAACTAGACCAAACACACTGATTGTTGATGATTTGTGCTTTCCTTCTCAACTCTCGACAGCAGCACGTTCTCTCCAGGTGGCAGAGTCCCTGGCTGAAGCGCAGCATTTCCAGCTGCAGTTGGGACTGAGAGATGTGGCAGCACAGAAGGCATTCTCTGAGCTTCCCTCTTCCCTGGGAAAAGTGATCTTGGCAGTGCAGTCACTTTCCCAGCCCTTCAGTGTGGCTGAGTGCAAGCAGCTCCATCTCCCCGACAAGGAAGAGTCAGCACAGAGGGAGTTCCTGGGTCATCCCCTCCTCCCAGCAGCCCTTAAACTGCACAAAACACCCCAGGGGTAACCACCTTCCTTCCAAGATATCTGTACTGTCCCAGTTTTCCTCTCTCACAAGTCTCTTTCCAGCGTTCAGCAGCTGCTCCCATAAAAAGGCTCTCGAAGACAAAGCCAGTGCTGGGCTGCTCCTTCCCCTTGCTGCGTGTCAGCCGCACCAAACCCACCCGTGCACTCCGTACTTCCCTTCTCAGCAACTTCTACCACAATATTTCCTAAATCTCGGAGTCTAAAGCTAAATGGAATTGTTCCCACATAGGGCTGGGATAGGAAAACATGCCAGCACAGGCAGCTTTCATTGAATTTCCCCCTTTTACAGTTGATCACTTGAATTCGTGAGGCAATCCAGCAGCAGCCACGCTCCTCCTGCAGCCTTCACACGGCTCACACACCCACGGGGCTCTGCAGGCTCATCCTCAGCCTCCTGTAGCATCTCACCCTTTCATTCCCTCAGATCCAAAATGTCCATGTGCTTCTCACACAGGACAATGTCCCCCCACAGAAGCAGCCCAGCCCATTGCTCGGGTGGAAACACACCAGGGTCTGTTAAGATCCCGTGGTTAAAATTTTTAGAGTGATGCCTCTGCCCCATTTAAGGTGCAAATGAGAGCATAGGCCAAAGTCAATAGTATGGGGTTTATTTAACAGTAAATGAGAGAGAGAGACAGAGAAAGAGAAAAAGAAAGAAAAAGAAAGAAAGAAAGAAAGAAAGAAAGAAAGAAAGAAAGAAAGAGAGAGAGAAGAAAGAAAAAAAGAAGAAAGAAAGAAAGAAAGAAGAAAGAAAGAAAGACAGACATAGAAGAGGTGGGGGTAGAGAGAGAGTGACAGAGACAGATTAAGTAGAAAATATCACCCCTCCGTGGATCCCAACAATGTCCCGTTGATCCTCTCCATCGGGTCCTCTTGGTGGTGAGGATCCCCCGAAAACAGAGTCCAATGGATTGATATTCACTTGGGCCGGGTGGGAAGGCCCGGGTACCTCCCCCGAGCGGGGCAGGTTTGGCTCAGTCCCCGGCAAGACTCTGGGTCTGTTGCTTCACTTGGCATCGCGGGCAGCGCTCTGCTGCAAGGCCCCAGCAGTGACTCTGGGGGCACTTTGGGGGTGTTTGATGGGTCATGACTGTTGCAGCAGGGCATCCCACCCCCCACAAGAGCTTATCTGTTGTTTGATAGCCTGATAACCCAAACTGGAGCAGCTCTTTTGTAGGGAGTTGTTTCGGGGTTAACACTGGCCTGGCATCTCCCCACTGCCAGTGAACCTCTCCCTGGTGAGGTGGGATCTGGTAGGATGAGCTGGATTTGGGACTGACACACACTCACTTTACAGATATAAAAGCCACACCAAACTTGCACAAAGCAGAAACCTTCTGTGCATTTCCCTGGAAATGTGTGGAGTTTCCCCCATGAGTGGGGACACCAATTCCGTGGTTACTCCGCAGGGATTAAGTGCAGGAATCTGTGCCCATTGTTGCCGTTTTGGTGGTGAGTTACACCCCACTCCTACTCAATCCTATTCCTTTTGCCAGCTTTAGCACAGGTACCTCGCTGCAGTGCCCTGGTTATGTTCTGCTGTAATCTACTGCAGTTCTTTAGTTTTACACTGTGGTAATTCTGATTAAGAACTTTCATCTGTTATCTTTGTCCATTTAATAAATAATTCGTTTTTATAAATATATCTGATTTTCCATCATTAGAACTCGCAGACCAGCTCAACTGTTGCCAAAATGTGAAGCTGAGGCAAGGCTTGTCTGAAGCTCTTCCTGTGAAGCCCCTGAGCCCCAGTTTGGGTGGGGGAGTCACCTATGGGAGCCCCCTCAGACTGGAGGAGCTGAACTCGATGATCCTTGTGGGTCCCTTCCCGCTCAGGATATTCTCCGATTCCAAGGGAATTAGAAGTGCCCGGACACTTCGTGCCTGCTTGGGAGACAACGCTGCCGGTGATTTGCCTTTATTCATTATTTGTGCTTTTACGGAGAGCGGTGCCAGAGGGGCCCAGAGAAATCCGTCTGTCCGTCCGTGCTGGGAGGTGCAGGGGGGGATGTCCGTCTGTCCATCCCAGGGGATACAGCGGGGGATGTCTGTCTGTGTGTCCATCCCAGGGGATACAGCGGGGGATGTCTGTCTGTTTGTCTGTGTGTCCATCTCAGGGGATGCAGGGGGGGATGTCTGTCGGTCCGTCCGTCCGGCCCACCTCCACCTGCTGGCGCCGGGCTCTGGGAGGGCAGGGGGCGAGGAGCTGTCTGTCGATCTGTCTGTCGCGCTGTCCGTCCGTCCGTCTGTCCGTCTGTCGGTCCGTCCCGCGAGGCGGGGGCGTGTCCCGCCTGTGCCGNCTCCCCTGACTGGCCTGAGAGTGCGACCGCGCCCCCTCCCCGAACGCCGGTCTCTAATCTGCCTGACAACAGCTTCTGATTGGCGGGTGGCGCCAGAGCGATTTTTTGATTGGACAAATTCCTCAGAGCCCGGGGCGCGCAGGGCCCGCCCCGCCCATTCACACAGCGCGGCGGGGCCGGGGGTGCCGGGGTCAGGCCGAGGGACACGGCCGGGGCCACCGAGGGGCTCAGGCCCGGCTGGCCGGGGAGGGGACAGCGGCGTGTCCGCCCGGGGCTGGTCCCGTGACGGGACAGGGCAGAAGGGGCCGGTTCTGCCCAAGTGCCACCGTGGGAAGAATCAGCTTTGTGTTCCAAACCCACCCGGAGCGTCCCCTCCTGGAGCAGCCGCGGGACACCCCCGGGAAGGGATCACGGCTCAGCTCCGGGCTGAGCGACTGGGATAAAGGGTGGCGGGGGGACGGCCAAGCCCCCAAGCCCCAGTTCCGCTTGGGGCGGTGTCCCGGCGCTCATTCCCGGCCTGCTGGATATTCAGGATTGGCCGGGTCCCGTTCCAGAGCCGCCCCACGCCGGCTGTGGGATGGGAGCGGCTCGGCACTCCACAACTGAGCCGGAGCAGGGATGACTCCGCACAGCCAGGCTCCAGGGAATGCCTTCCCAAAGGAAGAAAGTCCAGCAAGTAATAATTTGATTCTACCTGCAGGGACAGGTGTGGGATCCAACCCCTGCCAGGGCCCAGGCAGCGCATGACGATCCAATTTGTTCCCGTTAAACTGCTCTGGGAGGGGAGAAGCTCACAGGAATTCCAAGAGGAGGGCACTGGGCTATGCTGAAACTGAGGTTATCCAAGGACTGATTTTCCAGACCTTGCTTCCCTTCCTGAATCCCTCTGGCAATGGCAAGAGAGAGGAAAACCAACAGGATGGGCATTTTTCCTTCTGCAAAAGGCAGAGCCTGGAAGTCCAGGGAGATTTGGTTTTGCAAACTGATGAAACACGAGCAAAAATCCTCACTTCCAGCATTATGTTGAGGAATTCTGGGAATCCTATTTCCCAGGATAACCCTCTTCCCAGCTACATCCAGCTCTTCCACACCAGCCAACGCTGTTTGGTTCAGGGTGAAATCGTAATTTATCCTGAAATTGTAATTTACAATTGTAATTTATCCCGGAATGTAATTCCCAGGCCTCTGCCCTTCCCAGNATACAGCGGGGGATGTCTGTCTGTTTGTCTGTGTGTCCATCTCAGGGGATGCAGGGGGGGATGTCTGTCGGTCCGTCCGTCCGGCCCGCCTCCACCTGCTGGCGCCGGGCTCTGGGAGGGCAGGGGGCGAGGAGCTGTCTGTCGATCTGTCTGTCGCGCTGTCCGTCCGTCCGTCTGTCCGTCTGTCGGTCCGTCCCGCGAGGCGGGGGCGTGTCCCGCCTGTGCCGGGTGGTGCTGGTTGGCTGGAGGAGATGTCGCTCAGCACGCGGCCGCACCGCCTCCCTGCTCTCCCCTCCCCGCCAGTTCTGATTGGTTAATTCCAATGTCAATCACTGCCCGCCTCCTCCCCTGACTGGCCTGAGAGTGCGACCGCGCCCCCTCCCCGAACGCCGGTCTCTAATCTGCCTGACAACAGCTTCTGATTGGCGGGTGGCGCCAGAGCGATTTTTTGATTGGACAAATTCCTCAGAGCCCGGGGCGCGCAGGGCCCGCCCCGCCCATTCACACAGCGCGGCGGGGCCGGGGGTGCCGGGGTCAGGCCGAGGGACACGGCCGGGGCCACCGAGGGGCCCAGGCCCGGCTGGCCGGGGAGGGGACAGCGGCGTGTCCGCCCGGGGCTGGTCCC
>VZRJ01008037.1:70670-81604 GCA_013397565.1 Ptilonorhynchus violaceus | reverse complement strand
ACCTGCAGGGACAGGTGTGGGATCCAACCCCTGCCAGGGCCCAGGCAGCGCATGACGATCCAATTTGTTCCCGTTAAACTGCTCTGGGAGGGGAGAAGCTCACAGGAATTCCAAGAGGAGGGCACTGGGCTATGCTGAAACTGAGGTTATCCAAGGACTGATTTTCCAGACCTTGCTTCCCTTCCTGAATCCCTCTGGCAATGGCAAGAGAGAGGAAAACCAACAGGATGGGCATTTTTCCTTCTGCAAAAGGCAGAGCCTGGAAGTCCAGGGAGATTTGGTTTTGCAAACTGATGAAACACGAGCAAAAATCCTCACTTCCAGCATTATGTTGAGGAATTCTGGGAATCCTATTTCCCAGGATAACCCTCTTCCCAGCTACATCCAGCTCTTCCACACCAGCCAACGCTGTTTGGTTCAGGGTGAAATCGTAATTTATCCTGAAATTGTAATTTACAATTGTAATTTATCCCGGAATGTAATTCCCAGGCCTCTGCCCTTCCCAGGGCAGCACAGAGCCAGCTGCCAGGATTGAGGCAGAGCTGCCTTTCCACACAACCATGATTTTATAGGAAAATACTCTTTTAATCTCAGTTTATTCCCTTATCAGACAGATCTGCAATTCCCAGATGCTGTTTTGAGGACACGGAGATTTTTGCTGGAGAACAAAAAACTAAGGGAAAAAAGTGGGAAGAGCAGGAATTTTTTGGTGAAAAAATGGGGTTAATTGTTAAAACTCAGTGGTAGCTGCAGGATTTTAGAGGTGAGGGGCTGTCCCAGCCCGTTATCCCTGTTTCTGCTTGGTGGGCTCTGATCCATCAGTTTTTATGGATTTTTTCAAACCCAAACTAGAAGGAAACACAAACCCCAAGGCTGGTTTTAAATTGCTTCTCTGAGAAGGAGCTGGAGCTCCAAGGCCGCTTTTATGGATAAAAACACCGGAGAAGGAGGGAGGAATGCACGAAACAGATCTAAAATAATCTCATGTTTTAAAAAGAACTGTGGAATGACACCTGGATTTCCCCATGGACAGCACCACGAGAGGGAGACTCGCTGCCACAGCAGACCTGGCAGTGCCCTTGGCACAGCTGCTGTCCCCATCCACTCCCAATTTTAGCTCCAAATGCCCCCCTTTCCCACCTTTTCCCTCCCATGCCGAGGGGCCCGAAGAGAGTAACAAAATGATTTATTTCATTCCCTCAGGCAAAGCTCAGTTCTGTCCAGAAACGGTAAAAATCCCCCGGAGCCGGCAGGAGCAGCGCACACAGGCGCCGTGGGAAGGGAATTCCCGGGAACTGGGTGAGCTGGGCCAGTTCCTTTGGTCAGGGGCGGGGCTTGAGCTTTTGGGGGGGTCTCTCCCTCTTTTTCAAATATCCTTGATGACCTCCTCAAGCTCCTCTTTTGTGTACATGTGGAATTTCATCCCGGGCTCCACCGTGGCGAGCTGGAAGAGAAGGAACAAGGGGTTAATGTGGTTGAGGAAAGCAGGGAGCAGCTGTTCCTTCTTCTGATCTGCCAGCCCAGCAGGATCATTCCAGCCCAGAACACGCTCCATGATTCCCTAAAATAGCTGCCTGCTGCAGAAATAGCTTTGAATTGACTCAGTCTCCTCAGAGGAGCAGCAGCAGGGAATTTTAGTGGGAACAGGCAGGTGCTGCTCCCACTTGATGGGGGAAAAGCCATCAAAAACTCCCAGGAGAGGAGAATTCCTGCCTCTCCAAGGGCTTCTTCTCCCCCAGGAACCGACCAAGGGGACAAATCCTGGCCTGTCTGGGAGCTGAGGGGACTCAGGGTTGGCTCAGGAAAACTGAGGCAGAGATCTCCAAGGAAAAGCCCCAGGGACAACACAGTGCCAGGGCAGACAGCCGAGACATTCCAGAGGCAGCACCAGGATGAGGGATACGTGAATGGCAAGCCTGGAAATGTGAGCAGGATGATGGTTCACACCTGGCTCAGGGATGAGAGCCCAAAACAGCGACAGCTGTGCCAGCAGGAATGTCAATGCTCCAGAGAGAGTTGGGATGCCCTGGAATGAGCTGGGGTGTCCTGTAACAAGCTGGGATGGGGCAGAAGCAGGCTGGGATGCCCCAAGAGTGAGCTGGGATGCTCCAGGAGTGAGCCAGGATGCTCCTGAAGTCAAAGGCACTGGGCATGTGGTTTGACTCTTCAGGGATCAGAGTGTATGGATGCAACCAATAAGCTGAAGGAAAGCTCTGGAGCATCCCAGCAGATCCCAGAGCTCTTCCAAGGTGACTCTGCTCACAACCCCCCGCCTCCACCAGCATGAGGGGAGGGACCAGATCCAGGGGGAGGGAGGCACCATGAGGTGCTCTGGAGTAGAAATGTCCCAATGCTCAGCCCTGGAGCTCCTGCCAGCCCAGGTTTTACCTGGAATTCTCAGACCAGGCGGAGACACTTGGAGATGCCACTTTAGGCCCCTCAAATCATGGAATGGTTTGGGTTGGAAGGGACCTTAAAGCTCATCCAGTCCCACCCCTGCCATGGGCAGGGACACCTTCCACTATCCCAGGTTGCTCCAAGCCCCGTCCAGCCTGGCCTTGGACACTTCCAGGGATGGGGCAGCCACAGCTTCTCTGGGCACCAAACCACCTGTGCAGGGACTGGACTGATCCTGGACCCAACCAGACTCAACAGGACACAGATTTATGCACCAAAACCAGCTCTAAATACTGAACAAACCTTTATGAACACCCAAACTGGCACTCAGAGACACCAATTCCTTTGCTCTTCCATGTCTCCTCAAACCTGTCCCTCACCTTCTCCCTACAAAAGCTTCTCTCCACCATTCCCTGACAGGCTTCACAGGGAAGTCATTAATCTAAAAGCATAAAGCCCTTTCAGGCTCCTGACCTTCACCATCAACAGATTTAACTCTTCCACTACCACACTTTTCCCTCTTCTCTTTGTTCCTAGATGGAAAATGGCTGGAGCCAAGACATGGGAGAGGCACACACTTCTAGGAAGCAAAGAGCCCTTCAGGTGGCAGATTTTCAGCCACGGGGTGACTTGAGTCGATAGAAACCTTTTAATCCTCAGCACATTCCTGCCGTCCTTCCCCCCGGCACGATCCTGCCCCGCTCCAGGGCCGTGCCAAGCACAGTTAAGCCCTGTTAAACGGGGACATGACATCAGGATACTGTACACGTTCCTCTGCCTGCACTGTACCACGAGAAAATCTATGGCTGCGGGCTGGGAGAGCACCTGGGAAGGAGATTCCAGCCACATGGCATCGCTTTGGGACAGAGTATCCAAGTTCTCACGTGCTGGTGGCCTTCCCCTCCGGAGGGAGTTGGTTAATCCCACAAGGAACGGCCCCCCTGTGCAGCAACATTGAATACAAAAATGGGGTGAACACCTTGAGACTGTTTGGGAAGGGGGTTCCCAGCACTCAGAGGGAAGGAGTGGGAGGAGAGAGCGGCTCAGGAGCTGGAATGCCACACTTTGGAAAGGTCTGGTGTCTCATAACCCGCCCGAAATAGAAGCAAACTCTATACACCGGCCTGGCTCCTCATCTCCCAGTTCCCCACCCAATCCAGAGGGTTTGTACCTTTCCCACCCAAAAAAAAGCCTCTGGAGCAGGTCTGGGAAGCCCAGCACCCCCAGATCTGTGGGTACTGCCTGCTCCCGGGGTTCCAGGGGCATTCCAGCCATTCCTGGAGGATCCTCCTTGCTCCCACCATCCAAGGGATTTTTGGCACTGTCCCAGGACTGTTATAGCAGCCCAGGAGCTGGATAATTTTCATTCCTTCTAATGTTACAAGGAGCAAGGCAAAAAAGAATGGATAAATCCAGGGGAAGAAAAACCAATCTGGGTGGCATGTTGGGTTCTGCTGATTGGAGGTCAGAGAATCCCTTCTGCTCAGGAAAACACAGCAGGCTCTGCACCTCTGGAAGGTAAAAGCTCCAACTTTCCCAAAATGCCCCACAGGATATGATGGAAAGGGCAGGAACATCTGCAGCAGTTGGCTCAGGAAGCCCTGAGCTGCTCCATTCCTTGCTCCAGGAGCAATCCTGACTCCAGGAGGACTTACCTCAATGTTGGTGGCATTTAGTTTCTCCTCCATGACCTGTTTCAGGATGACCAGGGAAGATTTGATGGCTTCCTTTAGCGTCATGGACTGGAAAACAAACGGCTCATGGATTACGTGGTGGAGGCTCAGGACGTGGCCCCTCTCCCTGCCCTCTCCCAAATCCCTTAAGCCAGGCAGCGAACGGAGCAGCTTATCAAGGGATCTGCAGCATCCCGAGGAGACTGGAACAGGCAGGGCAGGGATATCCACAGGAATAGTGAAATCCTGCCTTTCTGAGCTTTAAAAATTGTTCATTTGAGCACATAAATCTGCCGGGATTGGGACACGAGGGGCTGTTTCTCTTCACCAATTTCCTCCCCAAAAGCCAGATTCCCTCTTGGCAGAAGCCTCTGTGCTGCATTTAATCCCATAAATCCCATGCATCCCTAGAGCCAGAGGGATGTGCAGCACAGCTGTGTTTCACTAACTCTGCACTTGAAAAAGGGTTTACAATCCAGGGAGTCCAAAATTTGGAGAATTTGGAGAATTCTAGTGAAGAACGAGTCTGCCCAGCCACCACCACCAATTGTGCTTTTCATTAATTGTGCTTTTCATTAGGGCTTGGTTTCTTATCACCCAAAAAAGGCAACTCCCTCCTCATAGGGGGAAAAAATTCCTATTTAATATCAAACATGACCAGAACTTCCAGCACAGAAGCTGTTCCCTTTCCTGCTGAGGTGAAGGTGTGAACTCACAACGCCTCCAGCTGCATCCACACAGAGCCTGATGCCCACAGCAGCACTGGGAGCTCGGGTTTTATTTATAGAGAACTTCCTGACATGGCCTTAATTATCCCACAGGCAGAGAGCAGCCCCTCAGAGAGCAGCTGCTGGGAGTAGCTCTACTCCTTGTTGTAGAGATCCTCAGCACCTACCCACAGGATCCACTGCCAAGGAGTGATCCCGCCCCAAGCGGCTCAGGCACCTCCTCCCCAGCTCCCTCCTAAATCCTCACTGGGAAGGGGATTAGGGGATCCTGGTAGGTGGTGAAGTACCCCAAATCCATGAGATGTGACCCCCAATCCCAAATCCAGCCCTTACCTTGTGGTAAACTTCCTGCAGGGAGCTCTGGGCTCCCTCTGAAGCGGAGCCGATGGCTCTGGCATCGCACTGCACGAACGTTCCCGAGGGATCCATGTGGAACCTGTGGGGACAGGGGGTCACTAGCTGCACCCCATCCCACCCCAGGGCATCCCAAGGGGCCCCCCAGAGCTCCCTGCACAGCTGAAGCTTGGATTCACCCCCAGGAGCTCCTGGGCTGGCAGCTCACACACTCCGACAGTGCCTTCCTTGCTCAGAGAACCATTTTCCTTTGGATTTTCCAGTTTATCTTAGTATTTTTTCAATAAATCTACCAAGTTTTCCCTGCTGGAAGGCAGACCTTACTGGGCTGGCTCTGTCAAGCCTTTCCCACCTCCAGTGGGGCCATTTGAAGCCCAGAGTTCAGGTTACAGCTGCTCCAACACCTCCCCAAGGAATGTCACATGGATTATGTTACCGGTGGCTCTGCTGGTCCTTTAGGGAAAGGTAAGAATAAACTCGGGACGAGGAGAGCTTTAACGCTTCCCTTCTCCCCAGGAAACCACGTTTTTAATTCAAAAAAGCCAGGGTTTTGGGAAGATGTTTTTTCCATGGCAAACAGGCAGGCTGGGCTCCAGGAAGGGTTTAACAGCATTAACAAACGTATCAGGGATATAATGGGATAAACCCCGAGGGTCTGGCTTAAGCAAAATCCCAGAATCGAGTCGTTAAAACAGTCTGGGAAGTTTTCAGTGAAGGACTGGTCTTTTCCCTGGATTAAGAGAGCAGAACTCACAGCTGGGGTCCCTTCTCATCCACTCCTCCGAAGAGCAGGGCGACGCCGAACGGGCGGGACTGCGGAGGAAGGAGGGAATGGGTTGGACAAAGACAAGGACAAGGGAGTGNTGGATCAGCGTCTTCCTCCCCAAACTGCAGGGCCAGGTTGGACACGGCCTGTGTCACGCTCTCCACTGTCATCGTCTCATTGTAGGTGAACCAGTGATTCTGCAGGAAAATCCAAATGAAGATTCCCATTATCTCCCTGTTCCCAAAATACGATGCTCCAGCACGGCTGAGGTGGAGTGATACCCTGTATGGACACAAGGATAACTTCCCTATGGAAGTCAGGGCACGGCCCGTTCTCCCACGGAAGCATCAGGGAGAGTGGGATGTACAAAAATTTTTGGGATACCAAGGCCTTGGATGCCAATAGGGAAATGCAAGGCTGGAGGGCTTTATCCCAGTATTTGTTTTGGAAGTAATGGGTTATCCAGCTCTCCAGCGGGTAAAAAAGTGCTGATATGCAGGAGAAAACCCCAGGAAAATCCTTTGCTGCAGCACAGATTTGTACCTGGGACCTCCATGCACCTGAGGCATCCAGGAAGTTTAAGGGGATAAAAATAAAACCAATATATCCAGTATTTTGCCAAAACAGTCAGACAGCCTCTACACTCCCAGCAAGCCTCCAGCTTCCCACCAGCTCCTTTTATGGAATGATCTTCCCTTCCCCAGGACTTCCAAGGTGTTCCTGGGATTTGGGCTGCTAATTTAAGAACAGAAATGTCGGATCTTACCTGCGTCTCCACTCTGGCCTTGTCAATTAAAGTCTTTGCATCAGCTATTAGGCCACTCATGGCACACCCTGGAACGGGAAAGGGAAAACAGGAGTTATTCCACCCATTATTTGGGATGTGTTTTGCTCCAGACTGCCCAAAACCCATGTGAAACACAAAGGGCTGCAGGGAGAAGCTGGTCCCAGAGTGGGAAAGTGGGAAAGGGATTTGTCCCACTGTGCTGGGCACTGGTGAGGCCACACCTGGAATCCTGGGAATAGTTTTGGGTTTCTCACAACAAGAAGGACATTGAGGGGCTGGAGCGTGTCCAGAGAAGGGAATGGAGCTGGGAAGGGTCTGGAGCACCAGGAGCAGCTGAGGGAGCTGGGGAAGGGGCTCAGCCTGGAGAAAAGGAGGCTCAGGGAGGACCTTCTGGCTCTCCACAGCTCCCTGACAGGAGGGGGCAGCCAGGGAGGGTCAGGCTCTGCTCCCAGGGAACAGGGACAGGATGAGAGGAAACGGCCTCAAGCTGTGCTAGGGGAGGTTGAGGTTGGATTTTAGGTAAATGTTTTTCATGGAAAGCACGGTCAGGCCCTGGCACAGGCTGCCCAGGGCAGTAGTGGAGTCCTCATCCCTGGAAGGGTGGATGTGGCACTCGGGGACATGGATTAGCGATGGCCTCAATGGTTGGACTCAATGATCTTTGAGGGCTTTTCCAACTTCAAGGATTCCACAGGATTGAAACAGATTTGCTCCAGAACAGCCTGCTGGGAAGGGGCCCTGGCTGTCCCACAGCCAGGGGATGCAGCAGGAACCCCCAGCACAGATCCCGCTCTGGGAAGAGGTGGCTGCACCCCAAGCCCCCAGGACGAGGAAATCAGACTCTTGGAGCTCTTCCCATGCACATGGAGCAGCAACACGGGGATTTTGGAGGTCTCCTGCCTTTCAGGACGACATATTTGGTCATGAGCCCATCGTGGGCCCCTCAGGGCGTGGGTGGCTCCAGGCTGGCATCAGCGATCCCAGAGAAACTGGCCCCGAGTCAAGCCCGCCGTAATTCTCTGCCCTCCCAGAGCTAAATTTGGGATGAGCTTTCATGAGGGAGGTCACTGAGGCAGGGGGCAGTGCTTCAGCTGCCTCTTCCTGGCTTCTGGAGCCATGTCCTGCTGGCTTGGAGCCTGGAAAACCAGTGACAGGAGCTGGCATGCACTGGGAGAGATGAGCGTTCCTGCTCCAGGCAGAACCGCCTGCAGGGAGTGCTCATCCCAAAACACAACTTCCCAAACTCCCAGGGGGACAGACTCTCATTTTAAATATGTTCACAGCTTCAGGGGTGCTCCCAAAGCTGCTCCAGAGGGACACCCAAGGCCAAATCCCTTCTCTGTACCGATGTGGGAGTCGATCTCGACAATCTTCTCGATGCTGCTGGGCTCCATGAGGGGGGATGTGATCCTCTTCTCCACGGCCAGGCAAACGCCCTCCGACGTCTGGATCCCAATGGCCGTGGAGCCAAGCTGGAAAACACCAACACAGGCTCCAGCTCAATGCAAATCCCAACTTATTTGCAGGTGTGTTGTGCACCACCCACACACAAACCCAGTCTGGCTTTGCACGGTGGATTTTAAAGGTTATTCCCTGAGGTAGGAAATGGGAGAGGTGAAATCCAAGTGATTCCCATGAGAACCCAGCAGGACTGCTGCACATCCTTCATCTTTCCAGCAACAGCAGCTTGTGAAGCCTGGTGAGTGTAAAAAGCCCTGGGAATTCTCCTCTGACAGAGGGAAAATAAAGTTTAAAGAGGGAGAGAATTTCACACATCAGTACAAATCCCACTGCTGCTGCATCTCTGGCTTTCCATAAGCTCCTGTTCTCCCCAGAGTCCCAGGCAGCCACCTCCACTCTGGGATTGCAGGACACCTCAGTGTCACCCCTGCCACGAGCACAGGGACAGATCTCAGGGGCTCCTGGCAGCCCCTGTCTGGATCCCACAGTGATCCTGCCTTGATCCCACCAGCCCCTGCCTTGATCCCACCTCAACCCCATCAACTCTCACCTTGATTCTACCTTGATCCCACCAAGCCCTGCCTTGATCCAACCTTGATCCCACAAATCTCTGCCTTGATCCCACCGAGCCCTGCCTTGATCCAACCTAAATCCCACAAATCTCTGCCTTGATCCCGCCAGCCCCTGCCTTGATCCTACCAATGCTTATCTGGATCTTACCAGCTCCTAACCTTGATCCAACCTTAATTTCACCAGTCCCTGCCTTGGTCACACCTCAAGCCTGCCTTGATCCCACCAACCCCTACCTTGATCCTATTTAATCCCATCCTGGTCCCACCAACCCCCACATTGGCCCTACCTTGACCCCACCTTAATCCCACCAGCTCCTAAACTCGATCCATCCTTGACCCTACCAACAATTGCCTTCATCCCACCTTGATCCCACCAGTCCCCGCCTTGCTCCCAGCACTTGCAGCTTTTCCAAACCATAGAATTTCCTGGGATAACTGTCCCAGCTGCAGTGTGGAATGCTGACTCCCAACATCCATGTCGGGACACAGGGTTTAATTTTAACGCCACGATTCCCTGGAAAGCTGCACCTACAGCCACAGGCGTGGCAGATCTGTTTTATTTTATGAAGCCAGCATGGTCACCAACATCCTCCTGGGAGTTTTAATTCCCAATTCCTGGATAATTTTATTACTTTTATTACTTTTGTTTGTTACATTATTACTTTATTGCTCTTTTTAGTGCTCCAAGGAGCTAAAGCAGCACAGGAAAGATGAAGCCAGGACCCTCCTCTTCCACAATCCAAACACCTCAGAGCTTTTTCCCTTCATCACTTGACCCATTTCTTCCAAATTTAAACTTATTGCCAATCAACACCCTCATTCTATAAATATAACAGAATAAACATGAATATTTATCAATTAAGGACACTTTTCAATTAAGGATGTTTAACCCCAAAAGGCCATTTGGCCCTGCAAATGTGGGTTTGCTCGTAACAACCTTCACCTTCAGGTTTTAAATCCACCCAAGAAGCTTTTTAGGTTTGATTTGGGGATAAAGAGCTTTGGATCGGGTTTGGTTTGGGGATAAATCACGTAGTAAAACAGGGAAGGGAACATTCCCCAGAATGTGGGGAAAAAAATCGATGGGGTTTGGTTGTTAATGAGCCATAAAAGAGCAGAGTTGTGAGATATTTGGCTGGAGGAAACAGACCCAGCCTGGATTAGTCCCAACCAACCCAAGTTTGGGGTTTGAAGGAGCCCCAGATGTCACAGTCTGGAAAGAGGATGGAGCTGACAGTACCTTTATGGCCTCGATGGCATATTCCACCTGGAAGAGCCTCCCCTCCGGAGAGAATGTGTTCACACCCCTGCAAGGACAACACAGACTCGGTGAGAAGGGCCGGAAACCAATGGAATGCAGGTCCCTGCTCAAGGGTGAAGCCACCTGGGCACAGGTGACACAAGAGGGGCAGCGGGGACGTGTCCCCCTCAGCACAGGACACCTGCAGGGTCTGGATTCAGGATGATCATGGAAGGGAACACAAGGAAGTGGGACAGGTGAGGAGCAAGTGGGATGTCACGGCACACTGTGGGTGCTGGAAGTCTCCAAATGGTGCACCAGCAGCCAGAAAGGTTTTGTTTCACCACGGAATCCTTGAGGTTGGAAAATCCCTCTGAGATCATGGAGCCCAACCGTTCCCCCAGCACTGCAAAGGCCACCACTAACTCATGTCCCCAAGTGCCACATCCACGTGGTTTTTGAACCCTTTCAGGGATGGAGCTCCACCACTGCGCTGGGCAGCCTGTGCTAGGGCTAGATAGCCCTTTCCATGAAAAAAATTTCCCAATATCCGACCTAAACCTCCCTGGCGCAACTTGAGGCCGTTTCCTCTCATCCTGTCCCTGTTCCCTGGGAGCAGAGCCTGACCCCTCATGGCTGCCCCCTCCAGTCAGGGAGTTGTGGAGAGCCAGAAGGTCCCCCCGAGCCTCTTTTTCTCCAGGTCCCCCCGCTGCTCCAGACCCTTCCCCAGCTCCGCTGCTCTTCATTGGACAGGCTCCTTTCCCTGGATACCCCACTCCATCCCACCCAATCCCATCCCATCCCCACACACCAACCAAGGGCTCAGGAGCTCCCCTCGCTCCCCGATCCGTCCCACACCGGTCCCGTGGCAGGGCCGACCAGCGCTGCGGGCTCCTGGCAGCTCCCAGTGCGTTCCCAGTGCGGCAGGCGCCGGTCGGGGCGCCCCGGGCCGGCCG
>VZRJ01008037.1:0-38836 GCA_013397565.1 Ptilonorhynchus violaceus | reverse complement strand
GTCCGTGGAGGGGCTGAAGCAGGTCCCGAGGGGTCCCTGGAGGGCCTGAGGAAGGTCCCGAGGGGTCCCTGGGAGGGGTGAGGAGGGTCCTGAGGGATCCCCGGTCCCCTTCCGAGGGAGAGGCCATGGCTTATTCTAGCCTTGTGGGAGGCGAGGGGGTTCTGTGCTGTCCTGGGATGCGGCTCTTGGGCTTTTCTCTATGGAATGTCTCCTCCGTGTCCCGATGGATGTTCCCAGGACTCCCTTCTGGCTGCTCGGAAGGGGCGCGGTCCCTTCCCGGTGATATTGAACCGGGGCTGGGAGAGGAACGTCTCATGCCGCAGGTCCGGGCTGAGAAGAAAGGGAATGCTGGGGCTGGAATTAAATTCCCGGTCATGGAGTGGGGGGAGAATGGCTCCGAGTGCCTTTGCGTTTGGGACCAGCGGAGGTGGGAGATCCTGGGGGCGGTTCGGTGCATGGGGACAGGAGGTGTCATTTCTCTGCCTCTTGGCTTTTTCCCGGGACTTGGGAAGAGCTGGTTGGAGGATTTCCTTTTGGGAAGAGCGGCAGATTCCCTTTAGCAGAGTTGTGCTGTGTTTGATCTGTATTTTGGAGTTTTTGGGAGTGATGATGGGAGCTCAGAGGAGGCACAAACTGCCCTCACTGAAGGCTGGGGGAACAGATTGAGATGAGATATTGGGAAGAAATTGGATACTGGGGAGAAATCCCTCTTTGTAAGGGTGGTGAGGCCCTGGTACAGGCTGCCAGAGAAGCTGTGGCTGCCCCCTCCCTGGAAGTGTCCAAGGCCAGGTTGGACGGGGCTTGGAGTAAGCTGGGATAGTGGAAGGTGTCCTTGCCCATGGCAGGGGGTGGAGTGACATGAATTTTAAGGTCCCTTCCTAGCCAAACCATTCTGGGATTCCGTGATTCTGGGGCCTCTCTGCTCTGGAGCCAGGCTGAGAGAGCTGGGAATGTTCAGCCTGAAGAAGAGAAGGCTCCAGGGAGATCTTAGAGCCCCTTTCAGGGCCTAGAGGGGCTCCAGGAGAGCCTCTAGAGAGGGACTTTGGACAAGGGCCTGGAGGGACAGGACAAGGCGGAATGGCTTCCCACTGCCAGAGGGCAGGGTTAGATGGGATATTGGGAAGAAATCGTTCCCTGTGAGGGTGGGGAGGCTCTGACACAGGTTGCCCAGAGAAGCTGTAGCTGCTCCAGCCATTTAAGTGTCCAAGGCCAGTTTGGATGGGGCTTGGAGCAACGTGGGATAGTGGAAGATGTCCCTGCCTATGGCAGGGGTGGAATGGGATGAGCTTCCAATCCAGTCCAGTCTGGGGTTCTGGAACTCTGTTCAAATCCTCACATTTTATGAGCACCACTCAGGGCTGATGAACCATCTGCCCATGTTGGTCTCTCTTTTCAAGGTCTTGGTGTATATTTTTGGTTATCCTGATTTCTCCATCTCAGAGGAGCCAGATGGAGTCTGTGAGGATCCGAACAGCAGCGCTGAGTGGATCCTGTTAGAGCAGGATGTGTTCAGGAACCATCCTGCTCCAGGAATCCTTTTTTCTTTCCCATTTAGCCCGTTTTCCTTGCTCCCTGCCGGAGCTGCTCCAAGCTTTGCACCTGGTGTGTCCGTGGAAGAGCTCTTGGCTGTGTGTCAGGAGAATCCTTTGTTCTCCAGGTGTTTGTTTTGGTGTTAATAGGCAACACTTGCACATTCCCTGGCTGGAATAATTCTTCCCTCATATTTTTGTATGAAATTTTTTTCCAAGGCACCGAGGGCTTTGAGCCTGAGATTGGTCTCTTCAGCAAACATGGAATGGGGGGAGTATCCCAAAAATCATACAATAATCAGTTGGAATGTGTTAAAAATGAGGTGAGGCTTTGAAACTCAGAGCAGCAGCTGATTTTAGGTCACTGTTGGCTTTGGATGCTGGGAAAATTCCTGCATTTCCTGGTATGTCTTTGGGTGAGGAGCTTTTTAGGAGTAATTGGAATGTTGGTCTGGATACACCCCTGGATCTACCTGATCCCACGTCAGGTTAGCACCTGCCTGTCACCTGCAAACCTCTCTCTGATATTTCCTGGTTTTAAAACTGAGTGTGGTGATTCCTGGGAATTCCAATGAATGCTGGAATCTCCCCACACACATCCTTCTTGATGTGTAGGTAAAGCAGAACAGGGAATTTCCAGCAGAAATGATGTGTAGTGGGAACAAACATCCTTTCAACGAGACACTAGAAGCCAATGGAAAAATCCATGGATTTTTCCATTGTTTGAGGAGAGGTTTTTTATCCCATATAAAATTGCCTGGATCCGCAGGGTCTCGTGTCATTCCCTGAGTGGTTTCTGCCCCTCTCAGAGAGGGCTGGTGAGAAAGGAATGGATTTTTCTTGAAGTTTGGAGTCCACACGTCCTTCCCAGCTCCGTTAGAAGAGCTAGTTTGAGATCTGCAGGGCTGTGATGGGTAAGGAAAGGGAGAGTGGAGAGGGAGCTGGATCCTTCCCAGCTGGGCTGGGAAGGGGCTGGGAAGGCAGGGATGGACCCAGAATCTGGAGGGTGGGGGGAGGAGAGGGAGGAGAAGGCAAATGCAGTGAAATCTGGAAGAGGAAAAGAAGTGAAATACAGCCCAAATCAGGAGATTTGAGAGAGGAATCAAATCAAAATCGGGAGATATTTGGGAGAGGAGAGGAAGAGGAAGTAAAATACACCTGAAATGAGGAGGTTTGGGAAGAGCAGATGGAGAGGAAGGTAAGTACACTGAAAATCGGGAGGTTTGGGAGGAAAAGAGGAAATAAAATACAGCCAAAATCAGGAGATTTGGGAGAGGAGAGCAAGAAGAAGGCAAATATACTCAAAATCAGGAGAGTTGGGAGAAGAGAGAGAAAGGAAGTAAAATACACCTGAAATCAGGAGATTTGGGAGAGGACAGGAAGTCAGAAATCTGAAAATCAGAATTTGGGTGTGTTTTCCTTCCTCTCCTCCATAATCATCAGCTTCTCTTGAGCAGGGGAGGAAGGAGAGAGAATTCCAGTTGTGTTCCCTTCTCCCAGGATCTTTGGCTTGATTCTTTCAGCACCTTCCACCCGGGACAGGGTTCGGATGCTGGAGGAGGTGGCCCCAGCACCTGGATAACTGCGGGAATGCTGGGACAATGTTAATCCTGGCGCTGTTCCTGGCAGCTTCTCCACAGGGATTTCAAGTCCCTCCGTTGTGTTTCCCTTTCACGACTCCGAAGTTTGTTGAGCAATTCCAAGTTTTGGGGATATTTTATAAAACAAATGAAACCTGAGTATTGAATAACAACTGACCCTGGTTGTTCCAACCCTGTGGGATGCAATTATTGTTCCGTGGTGGAATGCCACCGGCAGCTCCGCTGGAATTGGCGCTGGCATGGTTGGACTGACGGCAACCACGGGTTCGCTCTCTGGAAAAACAGCCGGAGCTCCTGGGAGGCTGGGAATGAGCTTGGAATGGCCCAGGAGCCCTCGCTCCCATTTCTCTCCTCCTGTTTGCCCCAGGAAAAGGCTCCTCGGCAGGCACAGGCACAGCTCTGCTGACGTGGAAACCTGGCAGATTTTTCCAGTTGGGATGAGCAGCCAAATGGAGGAGGGTGCAGGAGCCCTTCCCGGTTGGGTTGGGAGCTAACCCAGATCCTTTGCTCCGTTCCCAGCGCCTGGCACGTTGTTCTGGGCCATGTCTCGGGGCTTTGTGTGACCCCCAGTGGCAAAGCTGGATTCCAGAGTTGTCCCATTCCCAAATCCCTGTGTAAATCGCGTTTTTGTGGTTCTGGCTCTGTGGATGCACCAACATTGGACTGTTTTTGCCCAAAACACCCTGTTATCCAGCCTGGACAGCTTCCCTGGCTTTGGATGCTGTGCATAATTACATTGAAGCGGTGCTGCTAATTAATGCAAAAATAATTAAAAGCATAAGTTTGTTTTAAAATAACCTTAATTTGCATAACTCACCCGGCTCCGCTGCTCCAGGAGCCCTTGGCTTTTTCCCGACCCCGATTTTCCCAACCTTTTTTCTTTCCTGAATTCCCCAAAGCTTCCTCAGCACTGGTTTGCTTGTGTTTTGGTTTAAGGTAGGAAAGTGTTTTCTGGGGATGCAGATCCGGGTAGAGCTGGTGCTGCAGTTAATGATATCCTTAATTAAAGGGGCTTTTCTTGGAGTGCAGCAGCTGTGCCAGGAATCCCTATTCCAGAGGATCCATTTGGGGCTCAGCTCCTCAGCTCTGGAGCTACTGAACGCCCATGGAATGGGGACGTGAAGCTCTGTGGTGGAGTGTCGGTCTCCAGGTGTTGTCCTAGCAGTGACTGCTGCTCCAAGTGTCCTTCCTTGTGGGATCTGATGTAGGAATCCTGCTGGGAAAGCTGCGGGGAGCTGTTGTTCATCTGGATTTGGAGGTATCCGGATCTCCTGGAGGTTCCTGGTGAGTCATGGCCATGGGAAGATTCTCCTCACACAGTTCACAGGGACCTGGCTCAGGCCAAATTGCACCAGGGAAGGTTTAAGTTGGATATCAGGGAAAATTTCTTTGTGACAAAGGTTGTCCTGCCCTGGCACGGGCTGCCCAGGACAGTGGTGGAGTCTCCATCCCTGGAAATGTTCAAAAAGCATGTGGGTATGGCACCTGGGACATGGATTAGGGGTGGACACGGCAGTGCTGGGACTTGATGATCTCAGGGGGCTTTTCCAACCGTAGCAATTCCATGATTATAATTCATTTGATAGCAGGTCAGATCTCTTTGAAGACACAGCTCTTCTCTGGGCTTGGAGCTCTGTGGAGGTCTTTCCACAGCTGCACTGGAGGCTGGAATTTCCCTGTCCTCAGATGTTGGAGCCGCAGCTTCCAGCTGTGTTTTCCCACCTTTCCATTGGGTCTCTGTGTACCTTCCACTTGGTTTTCTGTCCTGCCCTTTTCCCACCAAAACCAGAAGCAGGGCAGGCAAAATGCTCCTTCTCTCCAGAGCCATCATTCTCCAGAGTGCCTGAACCCCTCGAGTTTTTCAGGAATCAGCCATGATTTATTTAATTTCCTCAAAAAGAGGTTTTGTTCCACCAGGGTCAAACTCCCACTTTTCTGCACAATGCCATTATCCAGCTGTGGGATGGGAATTCTTCTGTCCCATGGGTCATGTGTACATCATGGGCTCGTGTCGGGACACGTGGGTGAGTGTCCATGGCCAGCACTGGGATTTGGTGATGGACAATTTCCAGCAGACAGCTTGGCTGAGGAATGGGGATTCCATCTATCCTCCAAAAGCCCTCTGGATATGGTTCAAATTTCATTAAATTCTGAGGCAGAGCATTGAAATAACTTTTCTTGGAAGAGCAGAGGGAGCTGTGAAGAGGAATTTTTTAATTAGATCGTGGATCTAATCTTCTGGAAGTTTGGAGTGCGTGGAGCTGTGCCCACCCCTCCTGGGATACGTTGGGCACTTGTTTCCTAAAGAAGTGGGATTGACAACTGGTCTTTTAATGACATAAATGGTGTCTGGAGCTGAAATGAGGGACAGATGCTGATTATTTTTCCAGCACGCTCTTTGTGGTGATCCCTGTGCTGTCCCCTTTGTTCCCGGGGATCCGATGCCCGGCTCTTGTTTCATGTTTTCTCAGTTGGTGTTTGGTCACTTCGGTGCCTCCTTTAACCTTCTCTGGTTACCAGGGTGGTACTGCCTGGGTCAGCTTTAAAAACAAACACCGGGAATGCTGGGACACAAGTTTGGCCTCCTGGAGCTCGGTGCTTTGGGGTCTCCATCCCCCGCAAGCTCCCGGTGTTTGAGGAATGAGCTTTTCCCTCAGCGGGAGCTGCTGGGCAGGCACAGATCAGCTGCATGTTTGGAACAGCTCAGGATTGTTGTCCCTGCAGGAAATTCAGTGGATGTTTGGCTTTTAGAAACAGGCCCAGCACAAGATGACACTTGATAATCAGGAACACTTTTCCAATAATCAGGAAAATGTTTCCAAGCCCGGCTCTTCCCACTGTTCCCTCCCTTTCCAAGTTATCTGTTGCTTTCTCATCAACCTCCCATTTCTCAGGCCTTGCTTGGCTGTTTCTCTGCTGTCGCCACTCAGACTTGGATCCAAACACAGCAGACGTGGCCTTTTTATCCCACATCTCCAAGTGCATCCGTTTATCATGAAATCCTGGAATGATTTGAGTTGGAAGGGACCTTAAAGCTTATCTCATTCCATGGGCAGGGACACCTTCCACTTGCCCAGGCTGCTCCAAGCCCTATCCAACCTGGCCTTGGACACTCCCAGGGATGGGGCAGCCACAGCTTCTCTGGGCAACCTGTGCCAGGGCCTCCCCACTCTCACAGGGAACAATTCCTTCCCAATATCCCATCTAACCCTGCCCTGAGTGTAGGGAAGGTAACCCTTCCCTGGCAGTGGGAAGCCATTCCCCCTTGTCCTGGCACTCCATCCCTTGTCCCAAGTCCCTCTCCAGCTCTCCTGGAGTGCATTTAGGTTCTGGAAGGGGCCCTAAGGTTTCCATCCTGGAAGTGTTCCAGGCCAGGTTGGACAGGGCTTGGAGCACCCTGGTGTAGTGGAAGGTGTCCCTGCCCATGGCAGGGGATGGAATGGGATGAGTTTTACAGTCCCTCCCAACCCAAACCATTCCATGATTCTGTAATCCCCTAAGTGTGTGGATAAGGAGCTGTTGGGATCAGGGGGTGCCCAGGAGGCCGGAGATGCTGGTTTGATCTTCAGCCAAGAGCCACACGAGGCCTCTCCGTGGGGGGCTCCAGCCACGCTGCTCAACAACAACCACAATTCCTTCAAAACACTCCTGGGGGAGATCAAAGAGCTGGAAAAACAACTGCAAATCCGAGGTCTGGGCTGGATCTGCGCTCATCCAGGATCCCAGGACGATTTGGGCTGGGAGGGATTTTAAAGCCCCTCCAGTTCCAAACCTGTGCCATGGGCAGGGACACCTTCCACTATCCCAGGGTGCTCCAAGCCCCATCCAACCTGACCTTGGACACTTCCAGGGATGCAGCAGAAGGATGTTTTCCTGAATAGGACGAGGTGTTTGCTGCTGATTTGTGGCTATTTCAGCAACTCCTTAAGGGATTTCTCAGAGCCATCAGTGGTCACTCAGGTCTGGGTGCAGAGGACAGGCACGGGTTCCTCCAGCCTGGTGTTTCCCAGGAATGGTGCAGAATTCCTGGAGATATTTCAACTTTCTGAATGGTCATGTGATGTTTTTAAGCTTTAAGGTAATTGTTACATGGTCAAAGCCTTTAATTAAACCAGGGTTGAGGCTCCAACAGTTTCAAGGCAAGAAGGAAAATTCCTCTGCTCAGGAGCCAGGTTGGGAGAGCTGGGAATGCTCAGCCTGGAGAAGAGAAGGATCCAGGGAGACCTTAGAGTTCCTTCCTGTGTCTAAAGGGACTCCAGGAGAGGGATTTTGGACAGGGGCCTGGAGTGCCAGGACAAGGGGACAATTGCTTCCCACTGCCAGAGGGCAGGGTTAGATGGGATATTTGAAAGGAATTGTTTCCCGTGAGGGTGGGGAGGCCATGGCACAGGGTGCCCAGAGAAGCTGTGGCTGCCCCTGGAAGTGTCCAAGGCCAGGTTGGATAGGGCTTGGAGCAAGCTGGGATAGTGGAAGGTGTCCCTGCCCATGGCAGGGGTGGGACTGGATGGGATTTAAGGTCCCTTCCAACCCAAACCATTCCAAGATTCCTTCTATGATTCCAAATCTTGCACTGAGGCTGCTGCTCTTCCTGTGCATCTTCCCGGTACCTTTTGGTGGGAAAAGCCCATGTGCTCCAGCACGCCCAGCAGTGCTTGGAATTTCACTGAAGTGATCCCAGGGCTCGTGTTGCTTCTGTTTTCAAAATGCTGTTCCTTATCCAAGCCTCCGTTTTTATTTCCTCTGAAGGCAGTGACAGCCTCAAGTGGTTTATCCTGTCCCATTGGCTCCTGTTGCCTCTGGAGTGAGGCTGTAGCCAGCCCATGTGCCGTGTTTTACTTGAATATATTGTTTTTCCCATGATTCCTGTGGAAGTAGAAGTGTCAGCCTAATCTCTCCTGGTTCCTGTTGACTTTTCCAACGATAGCTGGATTTTTCAAGCCTGGTGGTACAACACTGCTGTTCCTTTCTCCAGTGTTTTTCCCCTTTTCCTCATTCTTAGTGCAGCTCCCTTGCTGCACGTGATTCTGTGGTATCCAAGAGTTTTCTAGGTATCCATTGAAGTAAAAAACCTCAACAAGGGACTATGGGATCAATGTTATCAGGGGTGGCAGCTCGCCCTTGCTTAGGAATCTAGGAAGGTGGGGATGTTGGGATTTGCATTCCACATGGTGAGGTTGGAAGGAGGGAAGCAGCAAAGAGGATGAGGATTTGATAGTTCAGCTTTCCCCAAATGTGGCTGCACAGGCCCACAGGGATGCCAGGGGCTGTCAGGGAGATATTCCACATGGAATACAATCCAGGAATGCAAGAAATACAATCCAGGAATGCAATCCTGTCCAAGGGGAGGTGTCCATGTTCCTCGTGGGGTGGGATGTGGAATGAATGTTAACTAAAGGAAACATCTGTTTATCAGGGAGATATCCATTGGGATTTAGGGTGATTTGAACAGCTCCTGCTCCACACTTCCAGTGGCTCTAAAGCCGTTGGATATTTTTGGACCTGGACTCCTCCCAGCTCAGTTGTGCTGTTGTTTTGGCCCCTTTCAGCCTGTCCAAGGGGATCTGGTTCCTCTGGGATTTGGGAGCAGTGACCACAGCCAGGTGATCTGGCATTGCTTCCAACCCGCTCCTCCCGTGGAGGGTCCTGTCCCATTCCCAGGTCTGTAACTCACCCCTGGAGCTTCAAGTGAACACCTGGGGTTATTCCCGAGCTGTTTAACAGGGCATGTTGGAAACGCTGAGAAATCCCCCTGGATTTGGGAGCTCACCAGGGGTTGCAGCACCTCAGGATTGGGCTGGTGGAGTTCCTGCCAAATCCCTGTGGAGTTTCTGAACCGACCTGGGCTGTTGTTGCAGTCCCAAGCCACACACTCCTGTCAGGCCCTTCAGTTTTATCTTCCTCACTTGTACTTTAATGGATTTTCCGGGTGCATCCCTGCTCCGTCCCTGGAAGGATTTATTTCGGCAGTGACCTGGTTTCTCTTCAGAAGCTTGCAGATGTTCCAAGGCTTTTTCCCCTAATTGTGTGTGTGGAATTCCTTTCCTGAAGTACAGTTTAATGCAGTTTTGATACAACTTTAGGGAAAAAAGCACTGAGAATAAGATTTTTAGGACCTTCTGGTGCAGGGAACTGGATGCTTGTGTCTGGAAGGTGTAGGGAGTCTGACCTACCTCCTTGGAGAATTTTTATAGCAAAAATCCAGGGTTCTGTGGACCTGGAATTCCCAGTCCAAGCTGTGTTTTGTTGCTGTCTTCCCTGTAATCTCCAGCACGTGGCCATGCCAAGGTGCTTGGCTTCCCAGCTGCTGCTCCAGGAAATCCTCCAGCTTCCTTGCAGGAAGTGCTTGGATGATAATTTCCCCCCTTTGTATCCTTTGCTTTCCCAGGGCCAGCACTGATACAGCTGGAAAGCTGCTCCAATTCCCCCTCCTGCTCCGGAGGGAGAAGGGATCTAGCTGTAGGAACTTGTACAGGGATTGCCACCCTTGGAGACGGAATTCCAGCAGTTATGTGCTGAGCTTTTTCCCTGAGCACTTGGGATGTTACTGGGATGGTTTGGGGCATTATTGGGATGCACTGGGTGAGCTGTGGGGGTTTTCAGGAGCTGTGGTGCCTCCCGGCTCCATCTGCTATCCAGAGGGAATAGGTGCTTGTGGAAGGATGCGTTAGGACAGGGACATTCTGTGGGATAATCTCTGTAACAGAGGAACTGCTCTTGGTGTCCAGGGTGGGATAAAGAGGTTCCTTACTGCTATTTTGGGAAAAGAGAAGTTAGGGCTTCTGAGGCGGTTTTTCCATGGAGTTACAACATTCATGCTGAGGTCAGCCCCAGTTCCTTGGGGCAGGACGTGATCCCTGTCTGGCCGTGCTGATGGGAGCAGGAGGGAAAGGTTTGCTTTTCCTTTGACAGGCAGAAATGTGCCAGGAACACCCTGATTTGCATGGGTTTGAACCCAGGCTCACATCTCATGACCTTTGAGCTCTTCCTGGCTCCCCATCTAGTCCCTGCCTAGCATCCCAGAGTCGGAGGCTTTGCCTGAGGAACCTGAAGGAATTCCAGTGTAACTCTATCCACTCTTGATCCAAATTTCTAAATTGACCATTCTAAATTGACAGCTTGCTGTCAATTAAAGCAGTATTTCAGTAGCCAAAAATTCCCATCTTTTATTCCACTACTGAAGGATTCAGCCACACTGGGTATAAACACTTCACATCAGAGTCCCCAGAGCTGGGAACGAAGGGTGCAGGATAAAAGCTGTTTGCTGAGTTGGTCCAATATGGATCTCTTCATGCAAACACTTTCCAGTGGGTTGGAAAAAGGGGAATAGCAGCTTGTCCGGTGTGAACATCTGCAAGTGTTTAGAGAAGCATCAAAGGACAGAAGTGAGACCTCGAGATGTTGAAATGGGGTCCGGAAAGGAAGAGTGAAATGGGAATGATTGGCTGGAGTGGAGTGAGAGGACCTTCCAATCATCCTGTTCCACCCCTGCCATGGGCAGGGACACCTTCCACTATCCCAAGTTGCTCCAAGCCCCATCCAGCCTGGCCTTGGACGCTTCCAGGGATGGGGCAGCCACAGCTTCTCTGGGCAGCCTGTGCCAGGGCCTCACCCCCCTCACAGGGAACAATTCCTTCCCAATATCCCATCTAACCCTGCCCTCTGGCAGTGGGAAGCCATTCCCCTTGTCCTGGCACTCCATCCCTTGTCCCAAGTCCCTCTCCGGCTCTCCTGGAGCCCCTTTAGGCACAGGAAGGTCTCGTTGGAGCCTTCTCTTCTCCAGGCTGGACACCCCCAGTTCTCCCAACCTGGCTCCAAAGTAGAGGGGCTCCACAATCATGGAATCCCAGGATGGTTTGGATGGGAAGAGACCTTAAAGCTCATCTTGTTCTACCCCCTGCCGTGGACAGGGACACCTTCCGCTATCCCAGGTTGCTCCCCGGGATGGGGCACCCAGAGCTTCTCTGGGAAACCTGTGCCAGGGTCTCACCACCCTCACGGAATTTCTTCCCAATATCCCATCTAATCCATCCTTTTGTCAGTGGGAAGCTGTTCCCTTGTGTCAGACTAGACATGGGCAGTGTTAATCCCTTTTTTTCCCTGGCATTGCCCATCTCCTGGGCCATCCCAGCAGGAGCTCCAGCATTCCATTGCAGAGCTGGAGGGCAGATGTTTTTCAATGAGTGTTAATGAGGTGCCTTGTCTGGGTGGCTCTTGCCTGAGAGAGAGAGACAGAACCTGGAACAACAGGAAAAACTCCTTTAGGAATAACAACTCCCTGCTTGGCCGTGGCTGAGGAGCCAGTTTGGGGTTGTGTGTTGGTGAGGAGAGAGTTTGGAGGATGTGGGTTCCTCCTTCCTCCCTCTGCTCATCTTTCTGAAGTAATGTGTGAGTAGCCTTGGAGAGGGGAATTCCTGCTCTGCTGAGCAGTGTTTGAGGTTGAGACAGGAGGGGAAGGGGTTAAAGGAATCTGGTTGGACTTAGTGTTGTATGGGCAGGGTGGGATCTGATGGGGTTGGTGACAGCTAGAACAGCTTGGCTGTGGCGGGAGATTATTTTGGGATAACCTAAGGAGGAAACGACGGCGAATATGATGCTAAGAAGGCAAAACCAGAGAGGTCATGTCAAAAGTCCCTTCTCAGTCTGGATTCGGGGCTGTTTGGGGACACTGGAGATCTGAAATCAGAGCACTTGGATCCTGGGAAGGTGGAGAGTGACTGTGGGAAATAAAAACGAGGATTTGTGTCCTCCCAAGGTGGAAGTGCTGAGTCCACAGAGCGTTAATGTTTTCACACCTGACCACAAACACTGAGCTGCTCTTGGAAAGCTGGGAATGTTCAACCTGGGGAAGGATCCAGGAAGACCTGGGAGCCCTAAAGGGCCTTCAGGAGAGGGGACTTTGGACAAGGGCCTGGGAGGGACAGAATAAGGGGGAATGGCTTTCCACTGCCAGAGGACAGGGTTAGATGGGATATTGGGAAGGAATTCTTGGCTGTGAGGGTGGGGAGGCCCTGGCACAGGATGTCCAGAGAAGCTTTGGCTGCCCCATCCCTGGAAGTGTCCAAGACCAGGTTGGATGGGACTTGGAGCAACCTGGGCAAGTGGAAGGTGTCCCTGCCCATGGCAGGGGGTGGAACAGGATGGGATTTAAGGTCCCTCCCAGTCTGGAATTCTATGGGTGTTTTAGTCCATCCAGGCTCTCCTGAGTCATGTCTCCAAATCCAAGCGGGTCCAACATCATTCCTTGCCTACAGCCAGCCCAGTTCTGCAGCTCGGGGAGCCTTGAGGCTGAGGAGCCCCAAGGCAGTGGCAGATCCAGCTCGTTGGCACCGAGCTCCTGCGGCCACACGAGGTGAAGTCCTGGAGTTCTGCTGACATCAGGAACACCGTGCCTGCCTTTGGAATGCTCCCGGCTGGGACAGGCGTGTGGGCAGCTCTGCTTGGCTGCATAAACCAGGATAACTGATGGTTTGGAATCCCAGGGCAGGGATCCACGGCCCTGAGCCGTGCAGGAGTGGCTTGGTTTGGGATCTGGGACAAAAAGGGGGAACTTGCTGTTTTTTTGCAGACAGACAGGGATAATTGACTGCACCTCAGGGATAACTGACCCTCCTTCAAGGGTAACTGACTCCCTCCAGGGCTAACTGACTTCCCCAGGATAATTGAGACCCTCTGGGAATAACTGGCCTCCCTACCAGGAATAACTGCCTCCCTACCAGGGATAACTGACCCCCTCCAAGGATAACTGACCCAGTGCCAGGGATAACTGAGCCCCCCAGGGATAACTGGCCCCCCCAGCTCTGCAGAGGTTTGGAAGCCAGGTGTTCTTGCCATTCCTTGAAGGAAGGCTGTTGGGGTGCAGGCGTGCCTGCAGCTCTGAGATTTTACCTGGAAATCATTCTGTGCCAGTTCCCCAGAATGATAATGCCTTTATTGTGGGAAATGATGGATAAGGGAAGTTGTTAAGGAGTTGAACTTTGTCTTGGTGCTGTGGGGAAGGTCCGGAAGTGTCTGGAGTTGGCAGCCGGAGGGTTGGAGCAGGAGCCCGAGATTGGAGTGTTACCTTTACTAGTACTGGGTCATGGGAGGGCTCCTCATCTTTCCACTGGGGAAAAATACCTGAATTGAATGATCCTGGACAACACTGGACTGAGCTTGTGCTCCATGGACACAGGAAGTTGGAAGCCAGGTTGTCCAGAGAAGCTGTGGCTGCCCCATCCCTGGAAGTGTCCAAGGCCAGGTTGGATGGGGCTTGGAGCAACTTGGGATAGTGGAAGGTGTCTCTGCCCATGGCAGGGGGTGGGATTGGATGAGCTTTAAGGTCCTTTCCAACCCAAACTATTCCAGGATTCTGGGATCCACTGCAAGCTTTTGGTGTCCCTGCTCTGACACAGGAACTCTGTCTGGGCTTTAATTTCAGCTGCTTGTCTTCTGGGTCTGCATCCCTCCTGCTGTCTCTCACACACGATTGCTTCTGGATTACATATTCCTTGGAAAAATACTCTGGGATGTGTCCCAGATGCATCCACCTGGTTGTTTAAGGCCTTTCCTGTCCAGCTCAGTAACGGTGGGAGCATCTGGTGATGCTGATGCACTTGGGCTGCCTTGGCCTGGAGTGAGGGATGGGAGCTGATCCGTTGGATGAATTCTCATCCCAGTTTTTCAGACCTGCATCCCAGTTGGCTGCCCCCACTGACCTCTGGAAACTCAGAGGTTCCAGGGTTTTTTAGCAGATGACTGTTGGCATCTGTAAATAAAATCCAGGATGTGCCAGAACAGTACATGGAACTCCACTACCAGCAGCAATGCATGAGGAATATCCTACTCCAGCCTCCATCAACTTCTCTGTGGGAACTGGAAAAGGCACATCCTGCTTTTCCTTCCAGTTTCATGAGGTTAACTGGATGGTTTTTGTACTTTTCAGGTGCTGGAGAGTCTGGGAAAAGCACCATCGTGAAGCAGATGAAGTAAGTGACTGCAGGCTGGAAACTTTGTTTTTCTGTGGGATGGGCTAAGAAATGTGTGGTGCCCTTCTGGTTTGGCTTGGGAATGATTGCCTGGTCTCCTTCCAGGATTATCCATGAGGATGGCTACTCAGAGGAGGAATGCAAACAGTATAAAGTGGTTGTGTACAGCAACACCATCCAATCCATCATCGCCATCATCAGAGCCATGGGGAGGCTAAAGATAGACTTTGGGGAAGTTGCCAGAGCAGTAAGTATTCCATTTATTTCCTTCATCTGAATTGTGTTAATCAATCCTGGAATTTCAGTCCAGGACACAGCGAGAATGCATTTGTTACGAGATACAGTAACAAAAATCCTGTCATAACTTCAGCGTGTTGCCAGTACAAAACATCACTATTTTACTGAGGTCCTGGGTAAGAACCTTTAGTAGTTTGAACGCTCAAAAAAAAAAAAAAATCCTGAAGTCTTTCTCTAAATTATTCGAATTTTTGGGAATTTGCAGTTTGAAATTTTGGGAGGTTTGAGGCCCTGCTTTTCCCCTTCCCTCCTGCTCTTCTCATTCCCTGGGCTCTTTCTTGCATTCGTGTCCAACACTTTAAGCTGGAAGTCAGGAAGCCTTGATCCTTGTGGTGGTGGGAAAGGCACAGAGTGGGAATCAGGGATTCCTGGAAATGTGCGGGAGAAGGAATTGTGTCAGCATAGGTCTGCACTGCAACTGTTCTGCCTTGTGCTACAGTTGATCCAGCTCCAGATAGTTCACATTTATTATATTTATTTTAGATTTATGATACCAAATCCTGGCCAAAGGGCGCATCTTCACTTGTATGTTCACCCAGGCTGTTGTTCTGCTGCTGCTCCAAATCCTCCTGGAGTTCTCTTCCACCTTTCCTGGTTCCTGTCAAAGCCAAGTTGGGATCTTGGAGCCGGAAGGGGGAAGATATTGAATCCAAGTCCTTTCTCAGTTACCTGCCCATGCTCAGGTGGCTTCACAAGAGCTGAATGCCATGAATTTTCTTCATCCTGAAGGGCAGAAAACTTGCCACACTTTCCCAGGAAAAGGCCAAGGATAACCAAACGCATCAAACCATGGAGTGACCTACAGAGATCCAGAACTGGGGTCCTTCTGCAATTTGGCTGTTGACACCTCAATAAAGTGGATTTGGGATCAGCACCCTGAGCTTGGCACATGCCATGGGGGGTTTGGGGCTCGGAGGAGAGGAGCTGGTGTTAGGGGGAGAATCCCAGGATAGTGGAAGGTCTCTCACAGCTCCAGTAAGGACCTGACAGGTCTGATCAGGGTGGGAATAAAAGCAGAGGGGGCTACAGGGCAGCCTGGGGTTCCCTGTCACAATCCCCTGGATAACTTGGACGAGAGCCAGGTCCTGCTCTGGCTTCTGAGGGGAATTTTTCATGCTCAGGTCCCAATCAGTCCATCCCATCTCCTGATGAAACGTTTTCTTAAGGAATCAGTCTCCCTCACTTTGACAGCTCTGGCAGCAAAAGGCCAATGCTCAAAGCTTTCATCCCATCATCTCCCAAAACTCGCTTTTTTCCCCTTTTCCCTGTGCTGTGCCACACCAACAGAGCTTTTCCAGGTAAAAACATCCAGTTAAGTTCATTGGTCTGTAGTAGCACAGCAGCATTCCCACCTTTTCTCTGAAACATTGCACCAAATTGCTGAAATCCCGTGGTTTTGATGGGAATGGTGCCTTCAGAGTGGTGATCCCCATGCAAGCCCTGTGGCCATCCCTGATCGGGGCATCTCACCCCACAGCCTGGAGCTTCTTCCCCCAAATTTCCCTTTCTGCCTGCAGGAGGGAAACAACTCCATGACTTTTGGGAGAAAACTGGCTGGAGCGGGCTGTGATTAATTAGAGCAATGATTAATTATCTCCCTGGGGATTGTTGCTGATGTTGAACCCCTCTGGTGGTGGGGAGGTGTCCGTGGATGGGCATCCCAGTGACGTGTCCGTGTCCCGCAGGACGATGCCCGGCAGCTGTTCGTGCTGGCAGGGAGCGCCGAGGAGGGAATGATGACGGCCGAGCTGGCCGGGGTCATCAAACGGCTCTGGAGAGACCCCGGGGTCCAGGCCTGCTTCAGCAGATCCAGGGAATACCAGCTGAACGACTCCGCGTCCTAGTAAGGAACCGTGCCCGGCTCCTGGGCTCTTGCCAGCTCCCACGGGGGTCCGGAAGGGGCTGGTGTGGCTGGGAAAGGGTGGGGCTGGGTGGGGGGTCCTGTCTGGCACTAGTCTGACCGGGAGACACTGGGCTGGTGGGGGGATGTAGTGCTGTTTGTCTTCCCTCTGTGCGGCGCTGGGAAAAACCCCACATCCCTTGTTTTGTGCCTTGGTGAATTTAATCCTGGAGTGGTTTGGGTTGGAAGGGGACTTAAATCCCATCCTGTTCCACCCCCTGCCATGGGCAGGGACACCTTCCATTATCCCAGGTTGCTCCAAGCCCCATCCAGCCTGGCCTTGGACACTTCTGGGGATGGGGCAGCCACAGCTTCTCTGGGCACCCTGTGCCAGGGCCTCCCCACCCTCACAGGGAGGAATTTTATCTAATTTTGAAAAATGTGATCTTTGATGAATTTGCATGGAAGAAACTTGGCATCTTGTGTTAAAGGTGAGCATGAGCCCAGGTGTGCCACGGGTGGCAAGAGGCCAGGGGCACCTGGCTTGGATCAGGAATTGTGTGTCCCACAGGACCATCCAGTGCCCATCCCCTGTGCTGGGCACTGCTGAGGCCACACCTCCAGTGCTGGGGTCAGTTTTGGGTTTTTCGTGACAAGAAAGACATTGAGGGGCTGGAGCGTGTCCAGAGAAGGGAACGGAGCTGGGGAAGGGTCTGGAGCACCGGGAGGGGCTGAGGGAGCTGGGAAAGGGGCTCAGCCTGGAGAAAAGGAGGCTCAGCAGGGACCTTCTGGCTCTGCACAACTCCTGACAGGAGGGGGCAGCCAGGGGTGGTCGGACTCTGCTCCCAGGGAACAGGGACAGGATGAGAGGAAACGGCCTCAAGCTGCATCAAGGAAGGTTCAGGTTGGACGTCAGGAAGAATTTCTTCATGGAAAGTGTGGTCAGGCACTGGAAGGGGCTGCCCAGGGAGGTTTGGAGTCCCCATCCCTGGAGGTGCTCATGGAGCATCTGGATGTGGCACTCAGTGCTCTGTTCTGGTTGGTGACAAGGGCAGTGGTTGGACTCGATGATCCTGGAGTCTTTTCCAACCTCAGTGATTCTGGGATTGTGTGGAAGTGGCAGGTGCTCAGCTGTGTCACCTCCATTGTGCCTGCAAAGGGCAGCAATGCTCCTAAAACTTCAACTGCCACTTTCCTGACATTCAGCAATTCCCAGTATGGGATCCCCTCACTCTGGCAGGTCAGTATTCCCAGTTTTGTCCTTACAGCTCTCCCTTTGCTCCTGTCCTTGTGCCTGGCACCTCACAGGCAATGCTGCCTCTAAACTGTCCTGGTCCTAAAATCTTGTCCTGGTACTAAAATCTTGTTCTGATCCTAAAATGAATGCAGCTGCTAAACAACTGGAAGGTTCGGAGTAGATAAACAGGCTGCTAATGGAATTTTTGATGAAATGCCTCATCCTTCTCCGAAAGCAGGTTAGTGCAGGAAGGGGAAACTGTTCCTTTAATGAGCAAAACAGTTGTTGGTTTTTTTCACCTCTTTTTTTTTTTCTTTTTAAAGTCATATTTGTGGTCTGTCTACAACAAATATTTGACACTCTGAAAGGTGATTTTGGGGTTCAGCATTGCCAGCTGAAAACTCATCTCAGTTTAAGCTTCAAATCTTGGAAAAATGAGTTGGGAAGAGCTTTGTGAAGAAGCTTTAGCTGTGTCACAGCTCAGTGCCTGCAGGGTTTTGCTGTTCAGAGCATATTTGAGCTTGAAAATAAGGCAGAATCCTTCTAAATTTGCAGCATCTTGGCAGGGGTTTGGATCAAGGGAAGGGCTGACAGGAGTTTTCTTGGATTCATGCATGCCTTTGCAGCAGGAAAGGAGGAAATTCAGGTTCCAAGGGAGGAAAGACATTGATGGGGGGGAAGGAAGGAATAATTTCATGGAAAGATGTGAAGAAGAGGAGGAAAGCTTAAGGACTTAGGCAGAGAGCAGGAATGGAGCTGAAGGAGGAACCTTGGTGTGTGTCTGGATGGCTTTGGAAGAGGAGGAGGATGAAAGCAGCTGGAGAAACGGAGCAAATTGGGAAGGGGGGGCTGTTGTCCTGCTTTTGTAGGTGCCTGCTTAACCCAACTGCCTTCCAGAGGTGGGATTTTGGAGAGCTCTGGCTGTTCCTGGATATCTGCCACCCACCCGTGTCCATGTCCAGGTGCAGGTCTGGCTGCTGCGAGGAGCTGGCACAGCCTGGGACATGGACATTGCACCCGGGATGAGCCACCCAGGCATTTCCTGAGGAGTGCCCCAGAAAGTTCAGCTTCCTGTCCCAAAACCACAGGAAGTTGCACCAAACCGATGTTGTTGTGCGTCCGTAGCTCGGCAGCTCCGCGGTTGGGAAACGCTGCCGCTGGGTTCCTTTTTTCAATGCAAATTCATGCCCTTAAAGGGCTGGTTCTTCCCCAAGGCTTGCAGAATTCCTGGGATTTTCCCTCTCCCTCAACACATGGCTCCTGACCCGCCTTATCTCTGGTGTTCCACAATTAATTCCCTTGTCCGTGCTTAGAATAATGGAATATCCTGAGCTGGAAGGGACCCACAAGGATCATCAAGTCCAACTCCTGGCCTTGCACAGGACAACCCAAAATCCCACCATGTGTTTGGGGGGATTTTTTCCCACAGATGAGAGCGTTGTCCAAATGCTCCTGGAGCTCTGGCAGCCTCGGGGCTGTGACTGTTCCCTGGGAAGCTGTTCCGGTGCCCGACCACCAAGGATGGATGTCCTGCATCCTTTTTTGTGGTGGGATGGCTTAGACTTTGTCCCGATTCTCTTGGGAATTTCACTTCCCTGCTCCTTTCACTATCTCCTACAAACAACACTGAACCTTCAGGGTGAGCAGCCATTAAATCCATGCCCCATTTGCTGGTTTTCCAGCTGAAATCCAGTTTTATGCTGTGTTTCCAGACCAGTTCTGGCTCCACGTCAGATCCTGGGGCTGAGACACGTGGAAAGGAGGAAAAGAGAAACAGACAAGTAACTGCTTGTGAAAATGAGGTGGCATCAAGAGCAAGGGTGCTGTGGCAGCGAGCCAAGGATTTCAGCAGGGAATTGTTCCAAAAACTCCCCTTCCTGCTGTTCCGTGCCTCATTGGGCACCTTTCCTTTGTGGGTGGGGATCCTGCCCGTCGGAGCGCTGCCCTGGCAGGCTGGAGATGGTGTGGGAGGAGAGGAGGTGGAGGATAACACTGATCCAAACGATCTCTCCTGGACTCGTAGTGTTTTCCATGTTTTCTTCTTGTTTTTTTTAAAGAACACTTGAGTAACTCCTGGTCTGAGCCCTGGATGTGGAAACACTCAGTGCCTTTCCAGCACCATCTGATAAAGTCCCCCTGGAGCTGCCCTGGGGTTTGTGGAATATTGCAAACATTTATTTTTTTAACTTTTCTTTTTGCAGCTTCCAATTTGTCTTTCTCTCTGACATGAGCAACGGCTCTGTGGCTCCTGGCTCCTGCCTCCAGCCGGTGCCATGGAGAAGCATTTGGCAACTCTGCACAATTTGGGAAGGGAACTTAAATCCCATCTTGTTCCACTGGGCCGGGACACTTTCCACTATCCCAGATTGTTCCAAGCCCCGTCCAACCTGGCCTCGGACACTTCCGGGGATGGGGCAGCCACAGCTTCTCTGGGAATTCCATCCCAGGGCCTCACCACCCTCATAGGGAGGAATTCCATCCCAAAATCCCATCTAAACCCCTATTTGGGATGCAGCAGGGTGAATGTGAAGGACACTTCTGTCTCATGTGTCTCCACAATTACCTTTCCAGGATACTTGGAAATGTCACCAAGCACATTACACTATAAAGTGTTTTCGTTCCTGGTTTTGATATTTTTCCCTTGTTTCAGGCAGATCCCAGCCTGTGGAAGCTGTGGATAATTGTCTGCAGTCTCACAGGCAATTAGCACAGTTCCTGATCAACCTTTCTCTAGTCCTGTAGGTCTCCTCCTATTCCCAAGAGCCAGTTCTGGCCTGAATTCCCTGACATGATGCTGGATAAAACCTAGATTATTTCTAAGTGGNNNGATAAAACCTAGATTATTTCCAAGTGGGGTTTTTCCCTCCTCTTCCCCCCCCCCCTCCTTTTTTTCTCCTCCTCCTCTTTCCCCTCCTTCTTTTTCTCCCCTCATCTTTTTTCCCCTCCCCTCTTTTTTCCCTTCCCTCTTTTTCCCTCCCTTCTTCCTCCCCCTTCCTCTTTTTCCCTTCTCTTCCTCCCTCCCCCCTTAAGGACTTTCAGAGCCATTTGTGGCCTTGAAATCCTTCTTCCCAGCACCAAAAGGAGTGAATTGTTCGGGAAATCAGCATTCCAAGGTTGCTGTGAGCAAGAGGAGGAGGGGAGCTCTGTTATCTTTCTTGTTCAGTTCCCAGCATCCCTGTCCTTCAGTTGGTGCTTCCTGGAACTCTCTGGGTGTGGGATGAGATAGCACTGGAGCTGGCACGTTTCCTGGGCAGACTGAAATTCCCAATCCAGTGTGATCAGAGAGCTGGGAATGTACAGCCTGGAGAAGAGAAGGATCCAGGGAGACCTCAGAGCCCCTTGCAGTGCCTAAAGCTGGAGAGGGACTTTGGACAAGGGCCTGGAGTCCCAGGATAAGGGGGAATGGCTTCCCACTGCCAGATGACAGGGTTAGATGGGATGTTGGGAAGGAAATTGCTCCCTGTGAGGGTGGGGAGGCCCTGGCACAGGTTGCCCAGAGAAGCTGTGGCTGCCCCATCCCTGGAAGTGTCCAGGGCCAGGTTGGACGGGGCTTGGAGCGGTCTGGGATAGTGGAAGGTGTCCCTGCCCATGGCAGGGGGGGAAGTGGATGAGCTTTAAGGTCTCTTCCCACCCAAACCATTCTGGGATTCCATGATCCCTGCACACACAGGCATTGTGCCAGCCTGGCACAGGATGTCCTGGGATTGCTTGGAGAGTCAATAGGACAAACGAGTGACACTGTTGGTTTGATCAGCTCTTTCTTGTACTCACGGCCTCATTTTAAAGATGAAAAAAGAAGGAAAACAAACCCCAGTTGGCTTTTTGGAAGCTTGTGGTGTTGAAGGATGAGGAATAGCTGGCTCTGTAAACACAGGGATCCAAGGTGGGGAAGGAGGGGTGCAGCCTCAGTGTATGGAGGCCAAGGAGGTGATGGGAAGGGATTGGAAGTGCCTGGGATGAGGAGAGGCACAGCAAGGTCTGTGTTTGTTCCCAAAGCTTTTTGTGAGGAGTGTCTCCAACTGGGAGCCAGAGCTGGGGGCCAGGAGTCAGTGGGAACCAGGAGATTCAGACTGTGCTTTTCCAGCTTTTTGGGGTGTCTTTTTCAAGTTCTACTTAATCTGGGATACAAGTGGCACGAGCTGGGCTCCGCAGCCTGGATTTTTGGGAGGGCACAGCTGCTTCCTCTGCCCACACTTGGCAGGGCTTCCAGGGCTTCCCAGAAATCCCCTGTGCTGGATCTTCCTTCCAACTGCTTGTGTTTCCATGAGATTTGCCCTTTAGGTCTCCCTGGAATTAGTCTGGCAAAGTTTATTGTTTCAGGCAGCACCACTGAATGTGATAGGCCTTACGACCTGATTGAGTTTGTTTGCTGGGAGTTTCCCAGCTCCATTCCCTCCTCCCTGGCTGCCCTAAAAGCCTTGGTTAGGGAATTATACCACTTTCAGTGCCCAAACTTCCAACTGGCTCTTGGGAGCAGGTGTTTTAGAGCTTCAGCTTGGGTTTGGCAGTGCTGGGATCAGAGTTGGACTCTATCTTAAAGGTCTTTTCCAACCCAAACGATTCCATGATTTATCATGGCCTATATCAAAGCCAGGCTTTGAGGAGCTGCTGGGTCAGTTCTTAGCATTCCCATTGGCTTTTGATCCATTGGATCTCAGGTAAACTCATCCTGGTGGGAAAGAGAGGGGGGAGAAAATCTGGGCATGTTACTTCCTCAGCAGAAATATTCCTTGGCAGAAGCAGAGGAAGGTAAATACCTTCCAAATCGTGTTTTACTAAACTGAAACTAAAGCCTGGCCCAACCCTGGTCACAGAGCAGCTCACAAACCTGCCATCCCTCTGGAATTGAGAGAGGGATGAGAGGACTGGCTCTTCCTGGACTAAATCCACTTGGCAGATCCTGGCTGTGTGGGAAAAACCCTGCGGCACCGGGCAGGTCCTGGCAGATCCTTGGGATCTGGGCTTTGGAAACAGGGCAGGGCTCTGCAAATCCTGGCAGTCCTGACCAGGGGGATGCTGGAGCTGCTGCAGGAGGGAGATGTCGCTGGGGTTCCTAGTGCAGCTTCCAGGTAAATGGGAAGAGGTGATTCCTGGCTGACAGTGGATCTGTGATGAGAATGTGTGAGTTGGGAGGGTTTGTTACACCCATCAAGGCCCCCGTGCCACTGAATCCTCTCGGTGACTCTGGAATGTGGTGATTAAAGCCTGCTCCCGATTAAGAACGAGGCCGGTCCCATCCCAGCAGAGCTGCAGGATCCGTGTCATCTTTGCAGAAGCAGGAGGCTGAGCCTGGAGGGAAGATGAGCTCAGAGGTGTTGCTGGCTGCAGTGGGATTTCTGGTGGGAATCATCTCCACCTCGTGCCAGTGTGCCTGAGAGCTGAACTCCAGAAGGAATGTGCTGTGGCTGGAATTAGTTGGGGTCTTGATAGGAAAATTGCTGCAAGGATGTGGTTTCCTCCAGGACTGTATCCTCAGGGACTGTTGTGTCAACTTGTTGGGAAAGGAGGTGGCTGGATCTGCCCGGTTTGGGATGGTTTTTAAGGCTTCATCCCTCTCTCCCAGCTCCTTTGACGCATCCCTGCCCTTTAACAGCAAACCCTTGGATTTATTGCCTTGTGATTTGATGCGAGAGACCTTGACTGTGGATTGCCCCGGGAGATGCAGCCCTGGCACGGCTGTGCATTCCCTCCCTGCCCTCCCCAGCCAGCTCCGCTCCCCCAGCACCACCTCCAAGGTCGTCCAGGGAGGGGTTAAAATCCCCAAAACCCCCAAACATCCCTCAGGACAGCCCCGGGGGGTTGTTAGCTTCGAGGGCTGTGCTGTGAGAGGGAGATAAATAAATTCTGCGCTTTGTTCTGCGGTTTATAAAAGATTCATGGCCAGGCAGCCGACTAAAAAAAGCCTCTTGTGTTGTCTCTTCTGGTTTAGTTACCTAAATGACTTGGATAGAATATCCCAGCCGACCTACATTCCGACTCAGCAGGATGTGCTGCGGACCAGAGTGAAAACCACGGGAATCGTGGAGACTCACTTCACCTTCAAGGACCTGTATTTCAAGTGAGTGAAGGGCTCTGCCCGGGCCCTGCGCTGGGGGCGCATCCCACGCTTCTCCTGGTTTAACTGTCCTCCTTCCCTCCGTTATCCCTCTCCGCTGGCATCGCTCGCCGGAGAGACCGGTTTGACTTTGATTTGCCTTCTGTTCTTTTCAGCTGCTTTTATGTTGGAATCGCAGACACAGGTACTGACTGCTCGTTTCCAGGATCCAATCCCAAAAACAATACTAAAAGGACACTGACTGGAGTTTGAGTTTGAGTTTAACCCCTTCCTCGGAGCAGAGGAGCCGAGCCGTGCCCGCGGCCAGGCTGTGGCTCCGGGATGCATGGTGTGCTCCATGTGTTCCTCTGGGAATGGCCAGCCTGGGCCTGGCACTGCAGGGCCTGGGACTCTCCTGTCCCCTCTGCTGATCCAGTCCCTGCCAGGCTGTGGATCCAGCCTGCTCCTGGCAGTGTCCCTTTACGTGTCACTAACGAGCTCCCTCTAACCCCGGAGCGGCTCCGGCCGCCTCCGTACGCTGAGGCTGCATCCCTCCTTCCCCACCTTGGATCCTTGTAGCTCCCCTTCCTGCTGCTTAGGAATTCCTCGCTTCAGATCCCACGTGTGCTCCTGACAAACAGCTGGAGCCCCACGGCATTCCCGTGCCAGAGGGTGGATGTAGGACAGTGCAGTGCCCGTGGCTCAGCCCCATTCCCTCTGTCTGTGCCAATAGTTTGGAGTCTTTCCTGCTCACATTCCTAAAGCGTTTGTTGGCTTCTTTATAAATTGGGTGTGAAACACTTTGATGGAGCTGCAGCAAAATCCAAGTGGTGCTTCTAGAATCCAGAGGTTTTAACAGGATCCCAGACTGGTTTGGATGGGAAGGGACCTTAAAGCTCATCCAGTTCCACCCCCTGCCATGGGCAGGGACACCTTCCACTATCCCGCATTGCTCCAAGCCCCGTCCAACCTGGCCTTGGACACTTCCAGGGATGGGGCAGCCAAAGCTTCTCTGGGCAACCTGTGCCAGGGCCTCCCCACCCTCACAGGGAGGAATTCCTTCCCAATATCCCATCTAACCCTGCCTTCTGGCAGTGGGAAGCCATTTCCCCTTATCCTGGCACTCCAGGCCCTTGTCCAGAGTCCCTCTCCAGCTCTCCTGGAGCCCATTTAGGCACTGGAAGGGGCTCTGAGGTCTCCCTGGAGCCTTCTCCTTCCCAGCTCTCCAGCCTGGCTGCAGAGCAGAGGGGTTCCAGCCCTTGGAGCATCTCTGTGGTCTCCTCCGGAGAAGAAAACTCTTGCACAGTTTCTGGGAGAACAGCATTTTGGCTTCTGAACTGTGTAACTTAGGAACATTTTTGACAAAAATGCCTAAGTACTTGGCATCACCAAGTTATTTACACAGCCTCTGGTGATCCAGGGAATAACTTGTCTTCCCGTGGTGTTGGACCAGGATCAGCATCTCCAGTGTGTTCCTTTGATCATCTCCACCCTCCTTCCCGACCTCGCCCGGAGCCATTGGTCGTTTGCAGGGCCCCAGACACACGAGGTGCTGTCCCAGAGGGATCTGCTCCACAAAGGGAAGCATTAATCCATGGGAAACCCTGGTGCTGCCAGCTCTGCCTTGATATTCCATCTCAGACATTAATAACGGGCTGGGGAAGCTGCAGTGACTGGAATTGGGATGAGCTGGGTTGCCAGGGATGCTCTTCCTTCATGGATCTCTCTGTGCTAATGGCAAATGATTCAAGCCGTGTAAATGTGTTGGATCCTCACAGAGATTTCCATCTTTCCTTCTAGACCAGGGGGTTAAATACAAGATGGGAGTTAGTTTGGCATCATTAAATCCCCCCTGGGCAGCTCCTTGTCTGCTCTGGGAACAAATCAATATTTATGACTTCATAACTCAGATATTAACTTGATCTAATTAAATCCCAGTCCTGGGCTCTCATCAAAATATTTGGATGAGCAGGGGGCTGGAACTAACCGTGACACAAATTTCTATTTAATTAGAAATTAATTCAATTTATACAGAAATTCCATAAAAAACTGCACAGCCTTTAACCTCCAGTCCCTCAAATTATTTTTCAATACATGAAATGGTTTCTTAACCCCATTAATTTCTTCCTGGGCCCCAGGAGGAGCTCACAGGTAGAGTGTTCCCAATAATCCAGTTCTCTGGAAGTGCTGTGAGGAGGTGTTTGGAGTCCAGTCAAGCAAATGAGTTGTTGCTAAGGAAATAGGAGAGAGAGCAAAATCAGCAGAGCTCTGGATGGTGACTTCCAGTTCTTCCTGCTGAAAACCAGAATCGTGAAATGGTTTGGCTTGGAAGGGATATTAAAGCTCTTCCAGGGACATCTGGAACCGGACAAGCAGGGACACCTTCCACTAGCCCATGTTGCTCCAAACTCTATCCAAGCTGGCTTGAAAGAAAATAGAGAATTCTGATTTAAAATCCCCTCTCCCAAGAAGGGAATTTTAAAAGCCCCTCTCCCGAGGGAAGCTCCCAAAACCTCGCGTGTTCCTAACCCACTGCTGAGCCTCCCCCTTCCTTGGGAATGCCCGGGGGGCCGGGCAGGGGGGTGTGCACAGCTCCTGAGCCGCTTCTCCCGCCTCTCCCAGGATGTTCGACGTGGGAGGACAGAGGTCGGAGCGCAAGAAGTGGATCCACTGCTTCGAGGGGGTGACGGCCATCATCTTCTGCGTGGCCCTGAGCGACTACGACCTCGTGCTGGCCGAGGACGAGGAGATGGTGCGTGACACGGGATGGAAGGGAGCTGGGAGCGGCCCTGGAATGTCCCTTGCGTGCTCCTCCTGTTAAACTGTCTGCAAGGAAAAGCGCTCTTTGGATCGGCCGGTGGAATCTTGCCCCACAAAGTAACCGTAAATGAGGTTTTCCACCTTCCTGGTTGCTGGGAGGTGCCTGGAGTTGTTCTCACGGCCTGTTCCCTGTGCGTTGAGTCATTCCAGGGAGGAACGGGGAGGTGGCCTGTCCCCCTATGCTCTCCTGGGGCAATGCCAGTGACCATGTGGTGGTGACACCCCAATTTTGAGTCTGGCCTGTCCAGCAGAGCCTCTGTCCCCCACCCCACCCTTCCCTAACATCTCTCCTGTTGGATTTCCTTTTCCAGAACCGGATGCACGAGAGTATGAAACTGTTTGACAGCATCTGTAACAACAAATGGTTCACGGACACTTCCATCATCCTCTTCCTGAACAAGAAAGACCTGTTTGAGGAGAAGATAAAGAAGAGCCCACTAACGATCTGCTACCCGGAGTACACAGGTACGCTGGGATCATTGGGATTATGGGATCATCACCGGGCCAGGAATGAGTCAGTCAGAGCTTTACACAACCCAGAATCAGTTAAAAACTCTTTTCCCCCAGTTCCTTCCCTCTGTCTCCTGGGCAGCATCTCTGGGCTGTTCAGTTGGCTGGTAGCTCATTTTCTTGGAAGAGCCGTGGTTGGGAACAACCTTTGTCCTTCCCTGGAATATGAAGCCCAGCACATTGCAGTGCAGCAAATCAAGGTCACTCCTACTTTTCCAGACCTTACTAGGACAGTAATGCCATTTAAATTCAGTTTTAGAGGCTGTGGAACTTAACCACGTCCTGCTCTGACTCCTGTCCACCCTGGAGCGTCCGTGTTTGGCACGGATTGTTCCGGAGCCCATCCTTGCTGTGGTCCCACACAGGTGGGAAGCTCTACCTGGGCACTGCTCGAGGCATTTACATTTAAAAAATCCTTCAAATCTCTTCAAACCTGTTGATTTCTGTGATGCCCAGGGAAGCTGTGGCTTCCTCATCCCTGGAAGTGCTCAAGGCCAGGCTGGACTGGGCTTGGAGCAACCTGGTCCAGTGCAAAGTGTCCCTTGCAGGTGGGGGGGGCAGAATGGCAGGGGGCAGAATGAGATGGGATTTAAGGTTCCTTCCTGCCCACGTTTCCCACGATTTGTTACACACCAATCCCCGGATCCCATGTCCAAGGTCACCGCCCTGGGAGTGGGAGCTGGGAATAGCCTTCGGGTCTCCCAGAAGGAGTTAATGGCGGATTTGGATTTGTGGCTGGATAAGGCAGATGGTCGCGAGCGGCTTAATACGGACTTAAAAGCTGCCGCGAGCAAAGCCAGGGCCGTTCCCGTGTGCAGGCTCCAACACGTACGAGGAGGCGGCCGCCTACATCCAGTGCCAGTTCGAGGACCTGAACCGCAGGAAGGACACCAAGGAGATCTACACCCACTTCACCTGCGCCACCGACACCAAGAACGTGCAGTTCGTCTTCGACGCCGTCACCGACGTCATCATCAAGAACAACCTCAAGGAGTGTGGGCTCTACTGAGAGGTAAATCCAGCTCCGGGCGTCCCGCTGGGAGCGGCTCTCCGCGCTCCCCGCTACATTCCCGGTTTCCTTCCCAGTGTTTCTGCCTGGCGAGCCCCCCGGCCTCGTGGGGACGGCGACGAGCGTGACCCGGGAGCGGGGAACACGTGGAATCCTGGAATTCTTTAGCACAATCTTCTGTCTTAGGGACCTTTTATTGCTGTGGGATGTGGAATTTAGGGCACGGTGGAGCCACGTAGTGGGAGTAGATCCTCCTGGCATCGTTGGACGGCGCGACCTCCGGGGTGTGCGGTGGATTCCAGCTGGATTCCAGACCTTGGATATGTAGCTTTCTCTCTTCCTTTGGTTAACAAGCCACCACTAGTCTGTTTTTAAGGTTATTTTGTTTTTTTCCATCGAGAAAACTATAACTTTACTAAACTTTATTTCTTTATTTGCAAACCTTGTTTTAAAAATAATAATAATAAAAAAAAAAAGCAACAAAAAAAAAATCACTTAACTATGCACATGTGAGCAGATCCTGCAGAAAATATTCCTCTTAGCAGGAATTCCTTGTTTTTAACACTTGGTATGGTCAGGATTTAATATTTCTGCAACTACTAAGGGATCCTTAGAGCTTCGGCTTTTTTTCCATGTGTGATTTGTTCCCATCCTGCTTCCCCCAGGCTTTGGGAAAGGCTCCTGCAGCAGAAGGAGGGTTTAGGTTCTGTTGGGGGGTTTGAGCCCAGTTTTATGCCAATATTGGAAGGGATTTGTGCTTGGCATAATCCCAGCTCGGTGGGGAGAGGAGCTGAGCCTGCGCTGGGGGAGGAATTGCTGCTTCCAAGCTCCCAAACCACTGATTCCTGTGCATTTTTTGGGATGAAAACGGTGGATTATTCTGTTCTGCCTTTCCCGTGGCCCTCCCTGCCCAGCCCTGTCCTGAGCATGCCTTTACTTTGTCTGTGTGGTGCCAAATCCCTGTTTCCCTATAGTGCCACCCTAACTAGTCCTACATTCCTTTGCTGATCCATGATTGCATCCAGACTCTTTTCCCAGTTTGTCATGTGTACAGTTGGATCTGTTAGACTTGTTGGCAGTATTAAAATGGTGAGTAAAGACTGTAGCCTTTTCTCTACTTTATTCTTCCTTTTTCCAGGAGTGTTCCCGGCTTTTGTGCTTTGCTGGAGAAGGAAGGGAAGAGCTTTGATGGGAATGGGGTGGAATTACCTGGACAGGGAGGTTCCTTGTGCTTTATCAGCAGCACCACTGTTGGTGTTGTGCTGCTCCCCAAGCCTTGGGTCGTGCTGGCACAGATGGGACATGCCAGGAATCCCGTTGCCCATGGCATTATTGGCAGATGGATAATTCCTGCTTATTTATAGCCCGGGTCTCACTGGCTCCTGGGAACCCCATGGGAATTCTGCTCTGGATGCTTCTGGGGATGGAGGTGGGACTGTTCTGAGAACTCTTTCTTAGAAATCCTGGATAAATTCCTCAGGGAGGCTTGTGAGTGTTGTCAGGGGGAGCCCCGAGGGAGATTCCCTGTTCTGGAATCTTTTCCAAGTTCTCTGGAGCTCTTGTCTGCCTGAAAATTACCTTCCAGCCATCCTACATGGGATAACTCATCCTTTAAACTCATCCAGGAGCTTCATCTCATCCAGAGGCTCTGGCCAGGAAGCTTTTTGGGATGGTGACCCCCATCCCACCCCCCAAGAGCATGGCAATGGCCATGGGGCGATCCAGGTGGGATCCAGAGATCCAGGAGATCCATACACCCCAGAATGGATGCAAAGCATATGAAATATCCCTTGATCCAAGCCCTGGGACACAGGAATGGAGCGAAGTGGAAGTGGGAGAAAGGAAGGACATCCACATCATGCGTATTCCTTTATTGTGTTTTCCTACAGTTAAATGAAGCTGGATGGGAGATCTCTGCAGGAAACAGGGAGAGGATGGATACAGGGCTCATCTATGGATTATTTACAAACAGAGAGAGCAAATGCAGCTCTAAGTAGCAGAATGAAAATCTTTCAAGTAACCATTTCCTCTTTATCCAGCCCATTCCTGGGCTGGAGTTGGGATTCCCTCCCCCAGCTCCTCCGGCCCGAGAAATTCCCTCCATTTGGGGCCCGAAACAACCCCACAAATCCCTGATTTCTCCTGCCCAAGGGCTGAGGTTGGTTCCCAGGAAAGACTGAGGTTGGTTCCCAGGAGCGACTCGGAGGTAACTCAGCCTCCACCTTCCCCAGAAATTCCCTCCTGGATTAATCCAGCTTCGATCCAAGGGCAGGAATGGGCTGCAGAGGGCCGGGCAAGGGGGCAATGTCTATCCTACCTCCCAAATTCCCTCAGTATTCCTATTCCTGGCTGTGCTCTCTGGTGTCAAACCTCCTGTAAAACGCTGAGAACAGGGGTTCTTCCTTGGAAAACAAAGAGGAAATGGCCGTGAAAGGGAGCAGGAAGTTGAGCTTCAGCCCCTTCCTAGTTTGGGGTTGGAAGGAGGCGGATTTGGGCAGGTCATAGAAAAAGTGGGAGCGAGTGATGTGTGATGGGGGTTGGTTCTTCCTTTGGCTCTGCTCAGCAGAACGGTGAGACGGGAATGTTTTCCTCTTCTGGGAGGCAGGGAGAGAGAACAGGGAGTTAAACACACCCAGGCAAGGGCTGAGAGGAGCAATTCTATGGAAACAAGGGAAAAACTCAGCGTGGGGGACAGGGACATGTGTCACCTCATCCCTTGGCCTTCCCCCCTCTGGTGATGAGGATGGAGCATCCCCCACCCTTTCCCTTGGCCTTCATCCCTGTGTGATGAGGATGGAGCATCCCCCCCTTTCCAGGTGCCACACCCTGGTGCCTCCTGCCTGCAGGGAACCTGCTTGAAGATTTTTTTTTTTTCAATTTTTTAGCTTTTTCCTGCTTTTCTATTAATGTTCAAAGATAAGGGAAGCACCAGAGGTTCCCTGAAAAACAAAGTATTGGAGCCAGTGGCTGGGAGTTTCTTGGAGAGGGGGGAGAAGGGATGGAATTCCCGCTGCTGCTCAGACTAATGCAAGAATTAGGATGATAATTCTAATTAGGGTGATAAACCCTAATTAAAGCTTTAGGATGAGCTAAAAGGCTGGGAGCAGCTGAGCATGGTGTGGGATTCCCTCGGGATATTCCCATCCAACGGGGCTGGGCAGGTGGAATTGCAACAGGAGAGAACTGAAATGGCTCCCTTTAGCTCAGGGAGAGGATTTGGGCTGGAATCTGTGGTTTTCATCGCTCCGTGTGCCAGGGTGGGAATTGTCCGGCTGAGCCCACTCCGCTGCTGGATGGGAGTGAATCCCATGGGAGCTCAGCACAGGGATGTGACCCTGTCCCTGGGTTAATGGGACCCCAGATTTCCCCCTGCTCACTGCTCCTGGTCAATCCTCCCCTCCCTTATGCCAGGGATTTCCAGGATTTGATGGTAAAACCGGGGGACCTACATTCCATCACCCCACAGGATGGAGACAGCTCTGATCATCCTCATCCCCTTCCTCAGCCCTTTTTTTGGGATGGAGCCAGCTCTGTTCATCCTCATCCCTCTCCTCATCCCTAGCTCTGTTTTTGGGGATAGAGCCGACTCTGCTCATCATTATCTCCAGCCCCTTCCCCAGCCTTTTTGGCGGGGGGGGGGATGGAGCTGGCTCCGCTCTTCTTCCCTTCTCCCTTCCCAGCCCTTTTTTTTGGGATGGAGCTGGTTCTGATCATCCCCCTCCTCTTCCTTCTTTCCCAACCCATTTTTTGGGATGGAACCAACTCTGCTCTTCCTCATTCCTGTCCCCCTTTCCCAGCCCTTTATGGGAGGGATACAGCTCTGATCATCTTCATATCCCTCCCCTTCCACAACCCATTTTGGGATGGACCCGATTTTGCTCATTGTCATCCTGCTCCCCTTCCCCAGCCCTTTATGGGATGGAGCCATCTCTGCTGTTCCTCATCCCCTTCCCCAGCCGTTTCTGGGGTGGAGGCAACTCTGATCATCCTTACCCCTTCCCCAGCCCTTTTTCTGGGATGGAGCTGGCTCTTCTCTGCCTCATCTCCCTCTCTTTCCCGTTCTTTTTGGGATGGAGCTGACTCTGATCATTCTTCTCCCAGTCCCTTTCCCCAGCCCTTTATGGGAGGGATCCAGCTCTGATCATCTTTATCCTCTTCCCTTTTCCCAGCCCTTTTTGTGATGGAGCCGATACTGATCATCCTTGTCTTCATCCCCCTTCCCTTCCCCAGCCCTTTTTGGGATGGAGCTGGCTCCGCTCATCCTCATCCCCCTCGCCCTCCCCAGCCCTTTTTGGGATGGAGCCAGCACTGACCACCCTCCTCCCCTCTCCCTTGCCTCCTTCCCGGCTCCAGCCCCTCTCCCGTACCTCTGGTGCTCAGAAGAGGCCGCAGTCCTTGAGGTTCTCTTTGATGATCACGTCCGTGACGGCGTCGAAGACGAACTTGACGTTCTGCGTGTCTGTGGCACAGGTCATGTGGCTGTAGATCTCCTTCACGTCCTTCCGCATGTTGAGATCCAGGAATTGGGTCTTGATGTAATTCCCTGCATCCTCGTATGTGTTGGGACCTGTGGAGGGAGGCAGGGAACACTGCCGAGCCGCTCCCATGCGGGGGAGTGTCGGAGCAAGAGGAGGAGGAGAAGGAGAAGGGTTGCAGGCCGATTGTGCATAGCAAAAACCTCCTTTTTACCCCATTTCGATTATTCCAAACCTTCCCCAGGCCACATCTGCCCTCTCCTCAGTGCCAGCCTCCAAGGATTTGACCCACCACCCCACAGAGCAGGATGGAGCTGGTTCTGTTCATCCTCATCCCCTTCCATTCCCCTCCCCAGCCTTTTCTTTGGGAGGGATCATCATCTGTTCCTCCTCATCCTCATCCCATTCTCCACTCCTATTTGGGATGGAGCTGACTCTGGTCATCTTCATTCCCTTCCCCTTCCCTTTTTTTGGGATAAAGCCAGCTCTGATCCTCCTCATCCTCATCCCCTTCCCCAGCCTCTTTTTGGGATAGAGCCAATTCTCATCATCCTCATCTCTCTCCCCCAGCCCTATCCCAACATATCTCAAAGCTGAGTTGCCACGTCGGGACCGCACAACTCCACAGCCCCTGGTTTGGGGGGTCTCGAGGAGGGGGAAGGCTGGGAAGGGTCTGGACTCACCGTCGTACTCTGGGAAGCAGATGCTGAGATGGACTTTCTTGATCTTTTCCTCGAAAAGGTCCTTCTTGTTGAGGAAGAGGATGATGGAGGTGGCAGCAAAGAACTTGTGGTTGCATATACTGTTGAATAGGTGCAGGGATTCATGCATCCGGTTCTGCAGGGAAGCGGATCGTCATGGATTGACACCCCCTTAGGCCACTGCAGCCCCCCCCAAGCCCCTCATTCCCAAGTAAAGAGCTTTTCCCTGTTTGCCACAGCAGTAACTTGTTCTGCTGCCTACCCAGTCCCTCCTGCCCACCCAAAATCATGGATAAATCCAGCTGATGCTCAGGGTAGGGAGTGGCTCTGGGCAGCACAATACTCCGGTCCCTCTTGGGACTGTCAGAAATAAAGGATTGTGGTGATTTCACTGGGAAAATTATCCATGGAAACCTCACAGCCTGTGAGGAAGGCACTCAGTCAGCACCATTCCTGTCAGCAGGGGGATGCTCTTGAACTGTGGCTCCTGGCCGTTATCCACAGCTTTGGAAAGGAGCTGGGAAAAGGAAAAGCGAAAAGCTCCGGTTTTAGATCAGACGTTGGGTCCTTAGTTTGCTGCTGGGTCATCCTCAGGGGATGAGGATCCATCTAGGCAGAGCCAGCAGGGGGCTTTTCCTGATGTAGGGTGGATCCCTCCATCTTTGTGGGCAGCAAAGGTGGGTTCTCCAGGCATGGTTTTCCCTCATCCAGCTTCCCATTGCAGCAGCTTTGCCCAAATCCTGCCCTGTCCTGCACTGGGGGAGCATTCCAGCCTCTCCCAAGGGCTCCCATGGGAAGCATGCTCTCCTTCTATATGTGGCTGAGGAAGGGCTGTGAGCTCCTGCCCGGCCATGGCAGGGCCCAGGGATGGCAGATCCTGACCCTGACCCAGCTCCAGGAGAAGGTGTTTGGATCCCAAGGAGCCTTCATGGGATCTGGAGGAGATGCCAGGGAAGAAGCAGGTCCTACTCTCTTCATCTTCGCCCCTTATTTCTTCAAAGAAAAATCCATTATGGGGCTTCCATGTTCCTCTGCTCTGGATCTGTGCCCTCCGAGCTGCTTTCCCAGGGGTCTGCTGGCGCATCCCTCACTGGATCCACTTTGGATCATGTCCTTGTGCCCCTGCTCTGGGAGGGTGGGAGCTGCCCCTCCTTACCCCCTCTGTTCACCTCAGAGGGCACAGCGAGGCACGAGGTGCCTCAGGACCAGATTTTCCTTCATCCCAGTCAGTTCCTGTCTCTTCCTGCCCTTCCCTTTGGCTCTGCTCCAGTTGCCTGGCTGTGTGGCCATTCTCTGGTGGCTCTCAGGATCTGCTGGGGAGCACTGGGGGTTTCCTCGTGGGCAGACCCACAGATTCATGACCCCAAGGAAGCACAAACACCTTCACTGGGCTCCATCCTGCATCTCCCACGTCTTTCCTGGATCACCCGGAGCATCCAATGGTGCAGAGCGTTGTTCCTCCCACCTGAGAGCCCCCTCACAGCCTCCCTTCCCTCTCCCCCTCGGCTCCCAGCACCTCCAGGACCCCGACCCACCACTTCGTCGTCCTCCACCAGCACCATGTCGTAGGCGCTCAGGGCCCCGCAGAAGATGATGCAGGTCACCCCCTCAAAGCAGTGGATCCACTTCTTGCGCTCCGACCTCTGTCCTCCCACGTCGAACATCCTGGGAAGGGCACAAGGATGAGGAGGACACACCCCCCTGGTCCTGACACGCCCCATGTGACAATCCCAGTGCCACATCCTCAGCGGGGGCAGGAATCACCGTCCGTGGGAGGGCACTGGCGGCCCCTGCAGTGTCAGGGTCATCCCAAAATCCCTTCCCGCTGTCGGGGGGGGAATCATGGAGGGAGGGCCATGGAGGTGTGGGGGGGCTCCCACCCACCTGAAATTCAGGTCTTTGACGGAGAACTTGGTCTCGATGATCCCTGTGGTCTTCACTCGGGATCGCAGCACATCCTGCTCGTTGGGGAGGTAGTTGGGGGCCGTGATCCTGTCCAGTTGGTTCAGGTAACTGGGGGGACAGGAAGGGGCGTGACCTGCTGCCCAGGGGCTGCCTAGGCCCCTCCCTTCCCCCAGATTTTTGGGGATGGTTGTGGGGCTGAGCTCTGCCAAACACTGGGACTCCAGGGCGGTGACATCCTGGGGGAGCTGGGGGACAACACCAGGGGTGGTGGGGCTGCAGCCCAGTGGCACATCTGGGGTGGGGATGGCATTGGTGGGATGGATGATGACACCTGTGGGATGGAGGATGGCACTTTTGGGATGCAGAATGGCACCAGTGGGATGGAAGATGGTGCTGGTGTGGTGGAGGATGTAGGATAGCACTTTTGGGATGGAGAACAGCACTGATGAAATGGAGGACAGCAGCAGAGGGATGGGGGATGGCACTGGTGGGATGGAGAATGGTACTGGTGGGATTGGGGAATGGTACTGGTGGGGTGGATAATGACAGTAGCAGGATGGGGGATGGTACTGGTGGGATGGAGGATGACACTGGTGGGATGGAGGATGGCAGCCTCGGGGTATTCCCAGGAGCAGGGAGAAGACGGATTTTGCCAGGCTGGGTTGGAACTGGTCATGAGCTGCCGGGGGTGCCCAGGCCGGTCGCGGGGGTGCCCGCCGTGCCCCACTCACTACGCGGCCGAGTCGTTGAGCTGGTACTCGGCAGCGCGGTCGAAACACGCCTGGACCCCCCCATCCTTCCACAGCTTCTTGATGCAGGTGACCAGCTCGGGGGGCATCGTGCCCTCCTCGATGGAGTCAGCCAGGTTGAAGAGCAGCCGGCCTTCATCCTGCAGGAGGGACCTTCGTCACCATCCCTCCCGTGGCCGCTGTCCCCCCAGAGCGCCCTCGGGACTAGGGGGGCGACACGGGGCCGCTGTGGGCCCTGGTTCCAGGGGCTCCCCTGGCCCCACGCCACGGGGTTGGGGGGGACGGGGACGCGACCCCGACTGACCGCGCAGGAGGACTCGGCGTAGTCGATGCCCAGCGTGGACATGGCGCGGATGATGGCCAGGATGGACTGCAGGATGTTCCCGTAGATGATGGACTTGAACTCCATGCACTCCTCCTCCGTGTAACCGTCCTGGTGGATGATCCTGGCAGGCACAGTGGCCTCAGCCCCAAGCCAGCACATCCCCTTGGGGGTAGGAATCCCTACCCCACACTGGGAATCACAGGTGCCACCACCAGGGTGACACGGGGGAGCTGACTGGGGGTCCTGCCACCCCCTGTCCAAGTGCTGGTGGCCTCGCCCTCCCCAATCTGGGGCGCTCAGGCCATACTCACTTCATCTGCTTCACGATGGTGCTCTTCCCTGACTCTCCAGCCCCTGGAAGAGGGTAGGAGGGACACCTTAGTGCCCATCAGGGCCTGATGCCACAGTGAAGGGCACCCTGTGGGGACCAAAGCCATTGGCCCCCACCCCCTGCCTGGACACCCAGCCTGGCCGCCTCCCACCACTGCCATCATCCTAACATTCCTGTCACCCCTTGCACCCTGTGTGGGACCACAGCTCGGGGACCCCCAGGGTGGTGGGGACCTTCTGGGTGCGGGTCCCTGAGGTCCACGCTTCCCACCCACCACGGGCAGCACCGACGATGCCTTCGGGGCCGTAAGCGGCTTAGGGCAGCACAGGAAGCTGCTTAGAATTAGGGTGTTAATCGCCTTGACCCCGGCCCCCCCACCTGGATAAGGCCCCACTGCTGGCCCCTGCCCCATAGGGTCACCCCCTGCCCCAGAGGGTCACCCCCCTGCCCCACGGGGTGTGGAGGGACCCCCAAGGGACTGTCCCCTCTTGCCTGGCACCCAGCAGCAGGTTTGGGGGTGCTGGTGGCAGGAGCTCCCCAGGCTCTCGCCGACGCCCCTGGGATGTGCCACAGCCCCGGTGGGACCCCCCGTCTCGATCCCTTCCCCCATCCCCACACTGTCCCCTTCGTCCCTGCCACCCCCAAGAGCCGATGCCACCTCCCGCTCTTCCCAGGGATAACCCTGGGGACATCCAGGTGGTGGGACAACCTCTCCAGGCTGATGGCAGCTTCTCCGAGGGGTAACAGGGATGGGGCAGGAGGAGCCCAGGGGGTCGTGGGCTCGCTGTCCCCCTTCCCCTCCCCACATCCCCTCAGCCTCAATGGGGTGGGGACACAGGGACATCTCATGGGGACATCCCCTCCAGCCTTACCAAGCAGCAGCAGCTTGACCGTCTTGGCATCCTTATCCGCATCCTCCTGGAGCTTCTTCTCCAGCTCCTTGGACCTCTTGGCCATCTCCTTGTCCTCGGCACTGGCCCCGCTCCCCATGGCTTCGTTCTCCTCCTCCAATAACGCCACAACCTCGTCTAGGTCCCCTGGCTTTTCCAGCTCTTCGAGGGAACAACACGCGCACCCCGGAGGCGAGGTGGGCGCTGGGAGCTAAACCAGGAATCCCAAAAAACCCGCTCCGGGTACCCCACACCCCGATGTCGGGGTGCCCCAAGCCAGCCGCGCTCCTCGGTGGGTGCTTGCTGCTGGCTGCCCCCCGCTCTGTCCCTTAATTCCCCATGGATAACCTGATTTTTTTTGACCGTGGGATTTGGGGACTTTTTATCTTGCCATGTGACCCAGGAAATCCAATTAGCCCAAGATGGCAAAGATTAGGGCTCAGGGAGAAAAAAAAAGACGGAGCATCTCAGGGAGGTGGGCACGGGGCTTTACATAAGGGGGAGCACCGGTGTGGTGCTCCCTGCCCGAGGGGATGGGTCCCCTGGGGTGACTCGGGAAGTGGGGATCATTTTGAGGCTCCCCCGTGTCTGTGGGCTGTGATCCTACATTTGGGGGGTGCTGAGGATGGAATCAGCCCCTGGGGGTGTGTGTCCCCCGCCCCTGGGCGTTGCAGGGCAGTGGCAGGGGACTGGATGGTGACAGGGGGACGGGGTGGTGGCAGTGGGGTGTGGTGGCATGGGGACAGTGGCACTGGAGGGTTCCTCCTGCAGGGAAAAGGGAGCTAATTACCCTTGGGGGGGTAAGGAGCCCCCCTAATCCTGCCCCGCCGGGTGCCACCCTCCCGCTGCCTAAGCTCTTTAATGGGATCGTGGCTCAGCCTTCTTCCTCCTCCTCCTCTCGCCGGCCTCAGCACCTCCCTCCCAGCCCATCCCCCAGCCCAGCAGGCCCCCCCAAAGCCCGGGGGACGGCTGGGTGGGTGCCCCCCCCTTTCTCCCGCGGGGCTGATTTGGGGTGGGCACCACAAGGGGAACCCCCCACCCCGGGGTGGAGTTGGGGAACCCCCAAAGGTCCTGCAGGTCCGCAGGGTTTGGGTTTAAGGGGCCCTAAATAGCTGACTTTCGCAGGGGCACTGGGGGCTCCATGTCCCCGCACTGATGTCCCCACGTCCCACCAAGCGCGTGTCCCCTGCCAGCGCCGTGCCTTGGGGACACTCTGTCCCCGCTGTCCTCGCGGACACAAAGCCCCTTCTGAGCCTCTAATGAACTCGCCGCTAATGAGGGGGGTCCAATTAAAATACCAGACACCACCCCCCTCCCCGCGGAGCGCGCACAGCGCTGGGGACGGGACCTGACTCAGGCTGGGGGTCCCCGCTGTCCCCCACGGCTGCTGTGCCCTCCCAGCCTGGCACGGCGGTGGCCCTGGTGGGTGGTGTCACCTCGCTGTCCCATCACCCCCTCGACGAGGGGTGGGGGGCGCAGAGGGGGGGTGGGTGACATTCCCTCCGCTCCGACAGCGGCTAAAAATACCCCCCCGCGCCGGTGGCAGCTTAGGGGACACTCGGGGCGCTCGGAGGGGACACGGCCCGACACCCACCCAGAGCCACCCCCGCACCGGCACC
>VZRJ01007997.1:595900-608109 GCA_013397565.1 Ptilonorhynchus violaceus | reverse complement strand
TGTGCGGGGGGACCGGGCGGGCCCTGGCTGGGGGAGGGCGGCGGGGGTCTCACCTGGGGGAGGGGGCTCGGTGTGGCCAAGGGGCCGTGCAGGGGAGGGGGGAGCGCTCCCCGTTCCAGGAGACGGACGGGGAGCCCCCGCTTTGCGCCGGGACTCTGGGGAGGTTTGGGGGCGCTGGGGCAGCACCTGCCCAGGTGTCCCTGCTGGGGAGCACGGCAGCGCCTCGGGAGCCTCGCAGGGAGCAGCCTCGGCCTCCTTTGGGTTACTGATTAATTCTAATCTCTAATATTTGCTGTTTTCTCTGGCAGTCAGCAAACCCTGGGGCTTTTTCTTTATTTCTTATCCCAAGTTGCTCCAAATTCTGGAGGCTCAGCGCTCCACTGCTGCAAACAGTCCTGGGGCTGGTTCCCTCTGTCTGCTGCAAGTCCTGTGCAGCCCCAGAGCTGCCAGGAGAGGAATCTATAGGGATTTGTTCCTCAAATAAGAGGAATAAACTGTTTATGCAAAGAGCTCCTCTATGAGAGGAGTTTTGGGTCCCCATTTCCTGTTTGGGTGTTTATTTTGCGCAGTTTAGCCTCCAGAGAAGCGGCCACAGTTCCAGGTGATGGCACCTGCCACAGGGTCAGTGTGGGGAATTCCAGCTGCCTCTGCTGCCCCTGAGCACGGGCTTGGGATGGTTTTTTTTTCCACATTTTTTAGAATTTTCCCCCCATGCCCCTGCAGGTCACTGCATCCATGCCCAGGTGGATGTGAGCAGCAGGAATGGTGGAGCCGTGCTTGAAGTTCAGCCAAAAGAACAAACTGTGAGAGGGGACGGAGGTTTTGTTGGTCCCTCGATCCTGCCGCAGGATTCCAGGGGTTAAAACTCGGAGAGAAGGGGAAGTGGCACTGCTGACTCACGGGGGGGTTGTGTGTGCAGAAGAGCTGAGGTTTGGGGTTGGTTTGGCCGTGTGTTCCCTCCTCTGAAAGCAGCAAATCTCTGAAGGGCTCCGGCGGCACCTGCAGGAATTGTGCTGAGTGTGGGAGAGAGAGTTCCCCAGCCACGAGTAACGCAGCAGAAATGAGCAATTAGCGGCGTGCAGTAATGAGCCCTCCGGGGCTATCCGCTCTTTGTCCCCAGGGAGTTCCCGAGTGTCTGGAGCGTGTTTGTGGCCGGGGTGTGCCCGCCTGGCAGCGCCCGCAGCGCTCGGGGCTGTCCCGGCCCGTTCGGGGACACCGTGTGCTGCCCGGCCCCGCCGCGGGATCACCCCGGGGCTGCAGGAGGGGCGATTCAGAGCTCCTGCAGGACGTGGGCTGTGAGCCTTGGGCTGTGTGTCTGCCTTTCAGGGAGCAGAGCATCCCATGGACTGTGAATTTTCCTGCTGAATCCACCCTGACCTCCCTTGCAGCACCGGGGAACTGCTGGGAACTTGGCTTCGGGCATGTGAAGCAGTCTGTTTGTGGCCTGTGACAGCCCAGGCTGGATGTCCTGCTCTAGCTGGGTGTCCTGCCCAGGGTGTCCTGCCCCAGCTGTCCACGGGCCGTCTGCTCCTGAGAGCTCTGGGCATGTGGCTGTTGGAGGAACGTGGAAGCTTCGTGCTCCCAGTACTGGTACATGAGCTGCAGTTCCAGGAATCCCTGTCCTAGTCCTCCTCCGTGAGCTTCCCAGGAATTTAACACCCCTCTCCCAGCCAGCTGACTGTCGAGTTGGATCCTCCTTGTGAAACAACTCAAATTCAGAATCATCAGTGAAAAGTTTTTCAGTGTTTTGAGAACTCCCTGACAGAACTTAATCGGAACACAACACCCGGACATGTTATTTTATGTATTTATTTTATATTTATAGTGTTCAAACCAAAGGGAGTTGATTGTTCCAGGACAGATGGTAACAGGAGCTGTTTGCCCACATGTGTGTACTTTAGTTAACGCTTTTGGGGAGGGCACAAGGACAAGTTCCTTTCCCTCTTGCTGACACGGGAGCAGAACGGTTCCAGAGGGGTGTGCAGTCTCCTCTTGGGAAGCAAACACTGTTTTCCAGCAATTCCTGGGTTAAGGCTGTGGGCTGTTTGGAGGGATCCCTTTTCTGCCTGTGGTTTTTGAGCTTTTTCCATGGAATTCCTTTATAAGGAACAGGGTGTTCAGTGGTGTTCCTAGAAATCCATGCCTGGAGGCTCGCTGTGGTAGGCTGGAGCTGGGTGTTTCCTGGTTAACCCTTAGAGCATTAACAACTCTGTGTAAGCCTTGAGCAAGGTGTGTGCAACTGCTGGTCTGCCAAGGGAAGTGTCCGTGCGGGAATTCCCGCTGGGCAGCGCTCAGAGGGACACGGCACTGCCACGTCCTGTCCCGTGGTGTGTCCACCTGCAGCTCTCAGCCCTGGTTCTGGTCATGAGTAGAAACTAAATTCTATTTTCTGTTTGCTTTCTGAGCTGGTGTGACCTTGAGTGAGGTGGAAGGGGCTGGGTCTGTTCTTCCAGCCCCAGCTTGGGTTTTGGAGCCTTGTGTTTCCTCTGGGCAGCAGCCTGGCAGCGTTGGGTACCTGATCCCTCACACCTTTAGTGGCAGGTACAGGGTTAATGCACCTGGCTTTCTTGTAAGGTAACACAGGCTGAGCAGTAAAGTGCTAAATCATAATTATCACTTAAATATCCAAGAATGCCAGTGTGATTTGGGTTGGAAGGGACCTTAAAGATCATCTAGTTCCACCCCCTGCCCTGGGCAGGGACACCTGACCACGTTCCTGTCCCCACCAGGTACCAGGATTATTTATGACCGTAAGTTCTTGATGGAATGCCGCAATTCTCCGGTTGCCAAAACACCCCCCTCCGACCTTCCCGACATTCCAGGCGTTACCAGCCCAAACGTGGAGGAGTTGAAGCTCGTAAACCACAATGTCCAAAACTGTGAGGAGAAAGTGAGCGCAGGTAAGTGCAGGCAACAAACCCCCGACAACCTGTGCAGTGCCCTGCTGGTTCCTAGAAACTCCAGAGTTGGAATGGAGCCAGGAGATTCCCATAAACTGTGGTCAATGCTCCAATAACTTCTTGGAAAATCAGAGTGGGCTCAATGTCACAGGGTAACGAGGTTCTCGTAGTTGTTAGGTCCTGCTGTGGGCCCCAGCAATGTGACTTTTGCAGTTCTTAGGTGTAATTTGATATAGTTCCCATAAATTCAGCATTTAGGAAGCTGCTTTAGGATTGGGAGCCCTGTGGAGAGTGGAGGGGCAGCTGCTGCTGCCTCTCCCTGTCCTGGGCCATGCTGCAGCTGCTTGGAGTTTCAAGTTACAATTCAGAGCAGGATTTACTTGGGGTTTTTAATATAATAAATTCTTCCTGCCCGTTTGTGACCCTGTTTTGTGACAGAGACACTTCACTAAGGCCCTGCAGCAGCAACACGAGCCAGTGTTGCTCTTGAAGAATTGTTTTGAAGTTATTTGAGGTTATTTCTTGAAGCAGCCTGAAGCTACCAAGTGAAATTATTTATTTTCTCTCTAAAAATAAAGATATGAAGGCTCCCGTTGTGTGCTCACTCCCAGTAAACTCTTCCCTGAGCCAGGACTGCCTCATGCCTGACACACCGTTGTGACCTGAAGTGGCTCCCTGGACTCCCTGGCACCCTGAAATGCAGGGTGGCTGCTGGGTTGTGACCCTCCCAGAAAATCCCTGTCCTCAGGAACAGATCCTGGCTGCCCTCACTGGTTCCTGTCAGGCTGCAGGAGCAGCTCTTGGGATAATGGCTGTGAACTGTGCCTGTGTGGGTTCGTACCAGTGATTGTCATCAGTGTGGTTCTTTACGTTTCTTGTTACAAGGAAATCCAGGGGTAGGGATAAATTATTTAAAGAGTTTTTTTCTCTACCTCTGCTCTGGTGTGTCTGAGGGAGATCCCCCAGAGCTGACACCTTTACTAGAGCTTCACAAGGTGGTTTTCACACCAACCCTGAAGCCTGAATGGAGATTTTAACCCTAAACTACCCCATTTCTGAAGCACAGCTGCCAGCTGCTCCTTCACTAAAATCTTTGGTATATAATGTGGAACTCTGACGACTCATCTGTGGCTTTGTCCCTCCCAGCAGGTGAGGAAGAGCAGTTTGACATGGACATCTAACGCACCTGCCCGGAGAGTGCTGATCCAGTGAAGCATCAAGACTTGTCTTGGGGATTCCCACCAGCCAGGCTTACAGCAGCCCATGCCTTGAGTGCCTTCCTGCTCCTGGGAAAGGCAGCTGATTCCCTCAGGAGAGCAGAGCATGTCCTGTTCCAGGGGCCAGGTCTCAGAATGCCAGAGGAGACACTCTCACCCCTTGGTTTTGGTTCCAGTTTTATGCTTTTGTTAATCATTTTAATACTGTAACAGTTACAGAAATGCAATATAAGGGAGAAATAAAAATCATGTGGAGTCTCCTGGTGTGGAGATGAATGCAATAATTGTGGCTTCTGTCCCTTATTCCAGCAAGAAACCACCGACCTGAGGCATTAAAACGGATCAGGTGGTTCTGTGCATCACCCTCAGGTACCGCCTGTGCTGCTGGGGCTGGGCCAAACATCTCTGTCTCCCACCTGGTCCCTGGGGGAAGTTTTGGTGTGCTGAATCTGCTGCCAGAATAGTGACAAAAACTGTCCCCCGAGTGTTTCCAGAGGGTTCTGTCACAAAGTGTGTTCTCTTGCCTCCCAGGTGAGGGGTTGGGCTCAGCTGCAGGTGGGAATATTTGGGATCGGTTCAGCTGGAGGCACTTGGAGGGTCCCCAGCTCTCAGGTGCCTTCTGTCCTGCCAGGGAAAGAAAGGAGTCTCCAGCTTCTCCGCTGCAATTCCCACTTCCCAGAACAGCAGATTTTTCCGGCAGGTGAGGGCTTGCCTGGGTTTGTGACCCATGCTGACACTTCCATGCTGCTTTACCCTCGCTTCTCCTTTTTATTGTGTGATGGGCAGGGAGAAGAGCTTTGGGGAAGAGGTTAGAAACAAGTCTGTCTGGGTTTCAGAGGGGAGTTTTTATCTGAGAAAGTTAATTTTATTGTGGGAATGTTCAGTTTGGGTCCCCTGAGCAAATACCTTCAATTTTAGCCTCGATGAAGTTTAATAAAGGTGGTCTGGACAGTCTGTAACACACATGGCTGCACTGCTGCTGAGGGGGGTGGTGGAGGCACCTCGAAGGAGTATCGGGACATGGCCTGGACCTCAGACTGCCTAAGCCACAAGGAGTGTCTGTGCAAATCAGGTTCTGTAGATAGCATTTAACTATCTGCTAATGAAGCTCAGTGGTGACATTATGATATGCAAACTCTCAATCATGAGTAACAGAACAAAGCAATTGCTGCAGAGAAAGCTGCATTTCTCTAAGATAAGATTTAAGGGTTTCTCTGAAACCTTAATGGGAACAAATCCAAATGTATCGCCCTCAGGTGTGACTTTATCAGTCTCAGCTCCACCAGTTTGGTTCTGATGAGGGTTTAGAGAGGAGCTGCTGCAGCTGGGACTGACTTGGTGTCTGTGCTAAATTGGTGGTTTTGGTTAAAAATGGCACTGTTGGATTGTGGTGCAGTTGCCGTGGAGTTCCTCATGTCCTCAGAGCCCTCCTGCTCCTGTCACCACTGTCACAGCAACCCCCAGCTGCAATCTTCGCAGAGGCAGCAGCAGTTTCGGGGTTATGAAAACTTCCCATGTTGATGTTAATTTGCCCAACGTTCCTCTGCTTTAGGGAAGGCTGAAATAGCTGTGGCAGACTGGAGAGTGTTTGCAGGGATTGAATCCCTGCACTTGTGCTGGGGCTTGTTCTCCTGCTCTGCCTTAACAAAAATGTTGGGAATTATTGCTCCAGTGTGGTTATGCAATGGGGAGAGTTGGACTGAGGGAACCCTTGGTGAGCAGGTTTCCTGGACAAGAATGGCTCCCAGCAGGATGGGGTGCCCCCCTCCCTTGAACTACGTGTCTGGGCAGTGTCCCACTGTGTCACCCAGGACTGTGGTTTTGGTGGGAGGTGCTGTGCTGGTGACCCCAGCTGACCTAGCTGGCCCTGGGACCCCTCAGAGGTGCCATCCCGAACTGAGGGCTGCCCATTCAGGCAGTTTGGGGGAGAAACGGGCTGATTTCAGCCTCGACCCACCATGGCTGTTGCAGGAGCAGGAGCTTTGTGGTGTCAGGATTTGGTGTCGGTACGAAAGCGGCCGCCTGGTTTTTGGGGGTGTCAGGTATTGCAGGTAATGCTCTTAAATCCCGTTCCCTCCCACCTGCAGGAGAGGTAACACGTGCTGGAAGTGTTAAGTACTTTGTCTGTGCCCCGGCGGCTTTGGCAGCTTTGCATCGGTATCTGCTGCTTATGCAGATCGGGGGGAGCATCAAAGCACCAGGTGCCTCTGACAGCAATTCGTAGCTGATAATTCGGAGGGAGGGAGGGCACCCTGAGAAACACCTGGCCAGGTGTGACCAGGGGTCTGTCCGGGAGGGTCAGGGCTCCCGCTGGGTTCCCGGTGCAGGGCCCTGGGGCCATGGGCACGTTGTGGGGGGCAGAGAGACTCATGACCAAAGCAGTGGATGTGATGGGGTGATGTGACACTCATGGACATCTGCTCTGGTGCAATTTGTCCTAAGCCCATTCCTTGAACCTTTTCACCTGTGGTGTGGGACCAAGTGGTCTCAGCATCCCATTGCTCTGGTCCTTCGCCCTTCACTCCCTCCCTCACACCCCCGGCTGCTGCATCCTCCAGCCAGACAATTTTGGATCCATCTCCTGCATGCGTTTGTGCTTGCTGCTCTCCAAGTTTGCCTGAGCCTTGCAAGGAGCAGCTCAGCATTCCAGGGCAGATCCCTGCTTCACCGGGGTCTGTTCCTCACCTGGCACTTGCACTCCCAGGTTGAGGAGCTGCTTTTTCCACGGGCTGAGCCCAGTTGTGCACGGCAGGAGGGAGGGGGAGAGAGAGGGAAGGAGGCAGTCGTGGGTGGCTGAGGCACAGCTGGGATGCTCCGGGGAGGTCCAGGGACAAGTTGGCTTTGTCGTTGCATTTCCCATCCCAGCCCCTTTTTGTCTCGAGCAGGCAAAGCAGCAAACTGGTGTCCCTGTGTCCTGCTCCGTGTCCCTGTGTCCTTCTCCAAGTCCCTGTGTCCTGCTCCATGTCCTCACGTCCTGCACTGTGTCCCTGTGTCCTGCTCTGTGTCTCAGTCACAGGACAAACAACACCTGCCTGACCCAGCTCGTGCTTTAATGCACCATTTGTACAAATATTACCCTGGGCCTGTGATAAGACCCCTCGGCCTGTTTGTTCTCACTCTTCCATTTTCGTGTGTCCAAAGTAATCCGTGCCTGCTGTCCCCCTGGCCAAGCCAGCCCTTCCCAGAGCAGAGAGACCTGCCAGCTCCTCCCCAGCCCTGGGATGCTGACGGGTTGGGGGCAGGACCCCGTGGCAGGGCTGGGGCAGTCCCCCCACTTTATTGTCCTGCGTGTCTGGGCTCCCTCTGTCCCGCGGCCGATGTGGATTGGGGCAGGAGCGAGGCCAGAGCTCTCCCTGCTCAGATCAGGTCCCCCCTCACAGCCCGAGCCTGGCAGAGCCCGGCTGGCCGGCAGATCCTTGCCTAAACCCGACTTTATTGTCGTTGTTCACACTTTGATGTTTTCCTTACAGCCCTGGAATCTCAGCCTTTATTTTTCCACCCTGCACTTCCCAGGGAACGGCTGCTGCCTCCCACNGAATCCTTCTGCTTTGGGACCGCTTTTGAGCAGGAGTAGCAAAACTGTGGAGAAAGAGGCAAAGTGATGTAATTTTACATTACCCAGAGCACAGATGTGCAGGTTCCTGCTGCCTTTGCCTCCCGCCGGGGGTCAGCCCCGCGCCCCCGGCCCACCCTTGACAGCTCCTGCAAATGACCCTCTAATGACGGGATGGTCCCAGTGTGAAAGCTGTTGGAATATGTAAGTGGCCCCGGGGAGGGTCTGCTGGGGCGGAGGGGACACCAGACACGCTTTGTTTATCCGCCGGCTGGGATGTGGATTGGAGATAATCAGGCTGGGCTGGGATGTGGAGTCGGGGCTGCTGGTCCCAGGAGGGGCGGGATAGGGGTGGCCCCTGTCCCATCCTGCGCAGCCACCTGGGCCCCCCGCCGCCAGCCCCGACGCTTGTGGTCCCGCTCGTTCCCTGCGCTGCGTGGGGGCCACCAGTGGGTCCCCACACGTGTGGCGTGTCCCCATCCATGGGGCAACTCTGAGCCTGGGGGACCCCAGACCCGCCGCCGGGGCTGCAGCCAGGGCAGCTCGGTCAAACTCGGTGACTGACCCTCGCTGCCCAGCAGGAGCAGCCCCTCCCCAAGGCTCCCACGTGGGGGGACACGGTCACCCCGGGGCACCCAAGACCCCGGGCATCGCCCCCAGCCCCATCGCTCCTCCGGACGGGTGATCCAAAGGAGTTGTCTGCACCGGCCACACGGCTTAGAATTCACTGTTGTGACAGAGCACGGCCCTTCCCTTATCTCCGAGGGGTAAATAAGGGAGGAAATTCCCTTTAGCTTCCCCTTCCACACCTGCAGGTGCCTCTCTTGCTCTTGAACAACCCCTCATCGGGGTGGGAACAGCTTCATCCTTATCTCACGTAAGCTTTGGAGCTTTCGAGCATCTTTTGCACCGTTGGAGGGTCCCCCTTGCTCTGGCAGTTTCAGGAGCAGTCAGAACCCACCTGCTCTCAGAGCGGGCTGCAGCCAGAGACAATCCCGGAGCAGGGAGAAGCCCTGGGTGCAACAGATGGACACACGGAAAGGGAGACTCACACCCTGGCAGACCATCAACAGCAAAAATCAGCAGAATACAACGGGCATTTCAATATATATATATAATTTATTGATGAATTTTACAACTGTGACCCTTTCGCTACCGCCCCATCCAGCGAGGGGGGAAAAGGCTTGAGCAGAGCTGTGGTTACTCATTTATAAGAGCTGCCCACATGGATGTGCCAGCTTGGGCTCTGGACATTGGGTAACACACTCACTTGTCTGAGTTGTAATAGAAATCTGAGAGTTTTAATAGATATATAATAGAATTCTCAGGAGAAATGTTTAAAACTCAGAGGAGATTGAAAATACCAGTGGTGCAGATGCTCAGCACGGCTGGACACTGGAGCTGCAGTGTCCTGAGGACCTGTGGCTACTGGTGATTCCCATGGCTGGGAAAAGCAGCATTTCCATGGGCCACGGGTCGTGGCAGGGAGCGATGCTGCCACGCTCCAGTCCTGCACCTCAGCTCCTGCCTCTGCCCAGCAGCACCAGCCCTTGGCTGTCCCAGACAGAGCGGCCGCCAGCGCCGCGCTCCCGGATAAACCCAGCGTGGGGCACCCACCACCCCTGGGCTGCCACAGGTGCCACAGGGAGGTGGCTGATGGCCTTGTCCACATGGAGCCTGGATCCAGCCATGCACTGTGGTCATGCAGAGCTGCAGAACTGCCAGGCACCCCACTCCTCCCCTGGCCCAGCCAGGGCTTTGCCAACCCACAGGTGCGTGGGCTTCAGAAGCACCCCAGTCTGTGCAATGGTTGTGGGTTTGGGCAGCTGGTCCTTGGGGGCACTTTTGGGCAGAGATGTGCCCCTTCCAGGCAGGGGACGAGGTGGCCTCAGTTGCAGCCGCACTCCTCAATGATCATGTCCTCGTGGTGGCGGACGACAATCTCTCCCTTCTCGTAGTAGAGCATGGAGAGAGGACTCATCTTGATTGGGGAGCAGGCAGGACACGGCACCTGGTTGGGCTTGTAGAGCTGCAGCAAGCTCTGTGAGAGACACAGGAAGGGCAGAACATTCCCCCTGCCATGGACAGGGGCTGGGGGGCACAGGGATGTGGGGACAGTGACCCTCTCTTACCTGTATGTACGCGTGGTTGGTGGGCTTGAAGGTCTCATCCACGGGCGAGGGGCACAGCCCTTCGCAGCGGTAGGCGTTGTACTTCTTGGGGTAGACAATCCAGCTGCCCCAGCCCGTCTGCTCGAAATCCACCACCATGTCCACCCGCCTGCACAGCGCCCTGCCTTCCTCCCGCGGGACGGCCGCTGCAGCGTCGCTCGCTTTGATCCTTTGCTTCTCCATCCTGTTCCTGCGGTGCCGGCGTGTCCCCGCACCCTGGGAGCCGCCGTCACGCATGATGTACTTGGAGGTCTCCGCTGTCCTGATGAGGCTGTGGTCTCCTGGAGACTTGTCCTTGGAGAAGACGAGCAGCAGGACTCTGTCTGCCACGTCCTGGGGCAGGGCTGGCTCCCCGTGGCCAGCGTCTCTCGGGGCAGGCGAGTGCATTATGGTGGTGGCCAGGGCAGCCGACCCACTCGCCTCCCACTGCTCCCTTCCCGTGGGACTGTGGTGTCCGGGGACCACGGCTTGGTGGAGCCAGGACCGGAGCAGGTTGGTGACCTCAAAGATTTTCCAGGAGGCCTGGGTGGCAGAGGGGCTGCCGGCCACGGTGCCCAGGAAGAGCTGGTGGGCGCAGGTCCCGTCTCCCTGGCACCTGCGCCGCTGGCTGTGGTAGATGTCCAGGGAGACGTTGTGGGCGTGGGAGAGGCTGGGCAGGCGGACCCGGAGCTGGGCCAGGCTCACCTCCTGGCTGCTGGAGAGGGAAGACATGTCGAAGGAGAGCGCCCAGCGGGAGCCGTTCTGCAGGGAGCCTGAAAGCCAAGGGCACGGTGAGGGGATGAGGTGCCGGGGGTGCCAGAGCTGGGGAGGCAGTGCCCTCACGTACTGCCGGGGCACCAACACTGCCTTGGGAACCCGAGGGTCGGGAGAAAGCAGCTGGGTCCACCCTGAGAGCCAGCAAGAGCCTCAGGCAGGGCTGAGGGGTGCTCGGGACAGTGGGGATCCCAGGACAGGGATGCTTGGAAATAGTGCAGGACCCGGGGATGGTGCTGGTCTCAGAACAGGGCTGCCCGTGGACAGTGCCAGTCCCGGGAAGAGGGACGGTGCTGATCCCGGGGATAGGGTTGCCCGGGAACCGTAAGGGACCCAGGGACAGTGCCCGGACCGGGAACAGTGCGGGTCCTAGGACAGGGATGCCTTATGGATGATGCGGGTCCCGGGGACAGGGATGCTCGGGGTAGCGGCCCCACTCACCGTGCGGGGAGAGGCTGAGAGCGGCGGCGGCGGAGGCGCGGAGCGGGGCGGGAGGGGCACGGAGGAGCTGCAGCATCAGCGGGGGACAGCGCGGTGGGGCGCGGGCCGGAGCGTGGGCCGGTGCTCGGGTCGCTGCCCAGGTGAGAGCCCGGGTGGATGCTCTGGTCGGTGCCCAGGTGAGTGCACGGATCGGTGCGCAGCCCAGGCGGAGCAAGGCGAGGGCGCAGAGCGCCAGCGCGGGCGCGGAGCGAAGCGGGACCTGCATGTCTGCTCGGGCCACCCGCAGCCGCCCTATTTGTACAGCGGCCCCGAGCGCCGCCCCGGGCGGCCCCGGCACCCCCCTCCTCGATAGCCTCCTCCCTTCTTCTCCCCGTCCCTCTTCTCATCCCTCCGTCCCTATCTCTACCCTCCCTCCCCTCAACCCCCATCTATCTCCCAGGCATCCCTCCCCGTTCCCATCTCCCTCGTCCTTCGTCCCACTCTTTCTCCCTCTCTCCATCCTTCTCCCCCTGCCTCCAGCCTTATCCATCCCTCCATCCCTGCCTCATCCTTCCATTCCTCCGGTTCTCTTCCCCTCGGTCCTTCTCTCCCTCCGTCCCTCCTGAGCTCGTCCCCACTCCCAGCTCCCTCCATCCCTGTGGCCGGGGGTGGGGGGACGGCCACCCCCGCGCTGTGCGAGGACACTGCTGTCCCCAGCCCCCGCACTGCCCAGGGCGCCTGGGGACGAGTGACCCAGGCACACCCCCGCCGCAGTTAATCCTGCCCTGCTCCTTGGAAAAGGGAGCAGGACCTGGGGCACCCGTGGACCCCAATCTCTCCAGGGTGGGGGTGCCAACAGGGGTTCCCCCCCTCTCCAGCCTCCCGGCGAGGTGAGGCTCCTCCTTCCCGGGTGGAAACGTGCTGGATCCTCCCGCGGGGCACCGTGAACCCGGGACCCGCTCCCGGTTCATTACCCCACTGTCAGCCCCGCACCCGCGCCCACGCTGTGGCTGGGTGACGTCACAGCCGCGCAGGGTGACGTCACGAGCCCAACTCGTTCCCAGAGCGGCCGACAGGGGGCGCCGCTCGGCCGCGGTGGGGCCCACCGGGAGCATCGCCCTTTCAAGCGCGGAGTCTCGCGAGATCCGCGCGCCGTTCTCGCGGGAGCGGAGTGGCGGGCGAACATGGCGGCGGC